>JBBBDQ010019511.1:0-28419 GCA_037127315.1 Ascarosepion bandense | reverse complement strand
GTAAAGCTTTGATAAAAAATGCATTCTATAACTGTTAACACATTGGCAGTTGACCTATAGAAATGAAAGTCATATTGTTTGTCTGAAAGAAGGCCATGTGAAGTGAGACACTTAACCAATTCAGAGTTGATTAGATCCTCTAAAAATGTTTGATGTAAAAAAGTATTTAAAGCCAGGAACTGAGTATCTAAAGCTTGATAGATAAATTCACAGAATTCACAATACATTGGCAGTTGACCTATAGAAATGAAAGTCATATTGTCTGTCTGAAAAGAAGGCCATGTGAAGTGAGACACTTTTAACCAATTCAGAGTTGATTAGATCCTCTAAAAATGTTTTATGGAAAAAGATGAAAGCCAGGAACTGTTTATCTAAAGCTTGATAGATAAATTCACAGTAACTGTTAACACATTGGCAGTTGACCTATAGAAATGAAAGTCATATTGTTTGTCTGAAAGAAGGCCATGTGAAGTGGGGAGACACTTAACCAATTCAGAGTTGATTAGATCCTCTAAAAATGTTTGATGTAAAAAAGTATTTAAAGCCAGAACTGAGTATTCAAAGCTTGATAGATAAATTCAGTTATAACTGTTAACACATTGGCAGTTGACCTATAGAAATGAAAGTCATATTGTCTGTCTGAAAGAAGGCCATGTGAAGTGAGACACTTAACCAATTCAGAGTTGATTAGATCCTCTAAAATGTTTGATGTAAAAGTATTTAAAGCCAGGAACCAAGTATCTAAAGCTTGATAAAAAATTCAGTTATAACTGTTGAATATCATAAGTTGACACCATAGAAATGAAAGTCATATTGTTTGTCTGAAAGAAGGCCATGCAGAAGTGAGACACTTTAACCAATTCAGAGTTGATTAGATCCTCTAAAAATGTTTGATGTAAAAAAGTATTTAAAGCCAGGAACTGAGTATCTAAAGCTTGATAAAAAAAATTCAGTTATAACTGTTAACACATTGAAAGCTGACTCATAGAAATGAAAGTCATATTGTTTGTCTGAAAGAAGGCCATGTGAAGTGAGACACTTAACCAATTCAGAGTTGATTAGATCCTCTAAAAATGTTTGATGTGTAAAAAGTATTTAAAGCCAGGAACTGAGTATTTGCAAGTTTGAGGATAACCAGTTATAACTGTTAACACATTGGCAGTTGACTCATAGAAATGAAAGTCATATTGTCTGATAGAAGGCCATGTGAAGTGAGACACTTAACCAATTCAGAGTTGATTAGATCCTTAAAAATGTTTGACAAAAAGTATTTAAAGCCAAGAACTGAGTATCTAAAGCTTGATAAAAAAAAATTCAGTTATAACTGTTAACACATTGGGTAAGTTGACCCAGCAGGAAATGAAAGTCATATTGTTTGTCTGAAAGAAGTGTCATGTGAAGTGAGACACTTAACCAATTCAGAGTTGATTGGGATCTCTTAAAATGTTTGATGTAAAAAGTATTTGTAAAGCCAGGAACTGAATATCTAAAGTTTTGATAGATAAATTCAGTTATAACTGTTAACACATTGGCAGTTGACCTACAGAAATGAAAGTCATATTGTCTGTCTGAAAGAAGGCCATGTGAAGTGAGACACTTAACCAATTCAGAGTTGATTAGATCCTCTAAAAATGTTTGATGTAAAAAAGTATTTAAAAGCCAGGAACTGTTTATCTAAAAGCTTGATAGAGATAAATTCAGTTATAACTACAATACATTGGCAGTTGACCTATAGAAATGAAAGTCATATTGTTTGTCTGAAAGAAGGCTATGTGAAGTGAGACACTGAATCAATTCAGAGTTGATTAGATCTCTAAAAATGTTTGATGTAAAAAAGTATTTAAAGCCAGGAACTGAGTATCTAAAGCTTGATAGATAGAATTCCAGCAGAACTGTTAACACATTGGCAGTTGACTCAAAGAAATGAAAGCCATATTGTCTGATAGAAGGCTAAAGGTGGAAGGGAGACACTTAACTAATTCAGAGTTGATTAGATCCCCTAAAAACAAGCTTGATGTAAAAAAGTATTTCTTCAAAGCCAGGAACTGAGCATTCAAAGCTTGATAAAAAAATTCACTTATAACTGTTAACACATTGGCAGTTGACCCATAGAAATGAAAGTCATATTGTTTGTCTGAAAAGAAGGCCATGTGAAGTGGGAGACACTGAATCAATTCAGAGTTGATTAGATCCTCTAAAAATGTTTGATGTAAAAAAGTATTTAAAGCCAGGAACTGAGTATCTAAAGCTTGATAGATAAATTCAGTTGTAACTGTTAACACATTGGCAGTTGACCTATAGAAATGAAAGTCATATTGTCTGTCTGAAAGAAGGCCATGTGAAGTGAGACACTTAACTAATTCAGAGTTGATTAGATCTCTAAAAATGTTTGATGTAAAAAGTATTTAAAGCCAGGAACTGTTTATCTAAAGCTTGATAGATAAATTCAGTTATAACTGTTAACACATTGGCAGTTGACCTATAGAAATGAAAGTCATATTGTTTATCTGAAAGAAGGCCATGTGAAGTGAGACACTTAACCAATTCAGAGTTGATTAGATCCTCTAAAAATGTTTGATGTAAAAAAGTATTTAAAGCCAGGAACTGAGTATCTAAAGCTTGATAGATAAACCAGTTATAACTGTTAACACATTGGCAGTTGACCTAGAAATGAAATATATTGTTTGTCTGAAAGAAGGCCAAGTGAGACACTTAACCAATTCAGAGCATTAGATCTCTTAAAATGTTTGATGTAAAAGTATTTAAAAGCCAGGAACTGAGTATCTAAAGCTTGATAAAAATTCACTTATAACTGTTAACACATTGGCAGTTGACCTAAAGAAATGAAAGTCATATTGTTTGTCTGCTGAAAGAAGGCCATGTGAAGTGAGACACTTAACCAATTCAGAGTTGATTAGATCCTCTAAAAACGCTTGATGTAAAAAAGTATTTAAACAGAAACTGAGTATCTAAAGCTTGATAGATAACCAGTTATAATCATAACACATTGGCAGTTGACCATAGAAATGAAAGTCATATTGTTTGTCTGAAAGAAGGCCATGTGAAGTGAGACACTTAATCAATTCAGAGTTGATTAGATCTTCTAAAAAGTTGATGTAAAAAAGTATTTAAAGCCAGGAACTGAGCATTCAGCTTGATAGATAAATTCAGTTATAACTGTTAACACATTGGCAGTTGACCTATAGAAATGAAAGTCATATTGTCTGTCTGAAAGAAGGCCAAGGTAGAAGTGAGACACTTCACAACTAATTCAGAGTTGATTAGATCTCTAAAAATGTTTGATGTAAAAAAGTATTTAAAGCCAGGAACTAAGTATCTAAAGCTTGATAAAAAAATTCAGTTATAACTGTTAACACATTACAGTTGACCTATAGAAATGAAAGTCATATTGTTTGTCTGAAAGAAAGCCACAGAAGGAGACACTTAACCAATTCAGAGTTGATTAGATCTCTAAAAATGTTTGATGTAAAAAAGTATTTAAAGTCAGGAACTGAGTATCTAAAGCTTGATAGATAATTCAGTTATAATCATAACACATTACAGTTGACCTAAAGAAATGAAAGTCATATTGTCTGATAGAAGGCCATGTGAAGTGAGACACTTAACCAATTCAGAGTTGATTAGATCCTCTTAAAAATGTTTGATGTAAAAAAGCATTAGCCAGGAACTGTTTATCTAAAGTTTACAGATAAATTCAGTTATAACTGTTAACACATTGGCAGTTGACCTATAGAAATGAAAGTCATATTGTTTGTCTGAAAGAAGGCCATGTAATGGAGATACTTAACCAATTCAGAGTTGATTAGATCCTCTAAAAATGTTTGATGTAAAAAAGTATTTAAAGCCAGGAACTGAGTATCTAAAGCTTGATAGATAAATTCAGTTATAACTGTTAACACATTGGCAGTTGACCCATAGAAATGAAAGTCATATTGTCTGTCTGAAAGAATGTGAAGTGAGACACTTAACCAATTCAGAGTTGATTAGATCTCTAAAAATGTTTGATGTAAAAAAGTATTTAAAGCCAGGAACTATGCATTTCAAAGCTTGATAAAAAATTCAGTTATGTTCGTTAACACATTGGCAGTTGACCTATAGAAATGAAAGTCATATTGTTTGTCTGAAAGAAGGCCATGTGAAGCGAGACACTTAACCAATTCAGAGTTGATTAGATCCTTAAAAATGTTTGATGTAAAAAAGTATTTAAAGCCAGGAACTGAGTATCTAAAGCTTGATAGATAACCAGTTATAACTGGTAACACACAGCAGTTGACCTAAAGAAATGAAAGTCATATTGTCTGATAGAAGGCCATGAAGTGAGACACTTAACCAATTCAGAGTTGATTAGATCCTTAAAAAATGTTTGATGTAAAAAGTATTTAAAGCCAGGAACTGTTTATCTAAAGCTTGATAGATAAATTCAGTTATAACTGTTAACACATTGGCAGTTGACCTATAGAAACGAAAGTCATATTGTTTGTCTGAAAGAAGGCCAGAAGTGAGACACTTAACCAATTCAGAGTTGATTAGATCCCCCAAAAATGTTTGATGTGGTGTTATTTAAAGCCAGGAACTGAGTATCTAAAGTTTACAGATAACTAGTTATAACTGTTAACACATTGGCAGTTGACCTAAAGAAATGAAAGTCAGGGCTAGTCTGATAGAAGGCCATGTGAAGTGAGACAATGAATCAATTCAGAGTTGATTAGATCCTCTAAAAATGTTTGATGTAAAAAAGTATTTAAAGCCAGGAACTGAGTATTCAAAGCTGACAAAAAAATTCACTTATAACTGTTAACACATTGGCAGTTGACCTATAGAAATGAAAAGTCATATTGTTTGTCTGAAAGAAGGTCATGTGAAGTGAGACACTAACCAATTCAGAGTTACTAGATCCTCTAAAAATGTTTGATGTAAAAAAGTATTTAAAGCCAGGAACTTGAGTATCTAAAGCTTGATAGATAAATTCAGTTATAACTGTTAACACATTGCAGTTGACCTACAGAAATGAAAGTCATATTGTCTGTCTGAAAGAATAGTCAGTGGAAGTGAAAGACATCAATCAATTCAGAGTTGATTAGATCCTCTAAAAATGCTTCTGATGTAAAAAAGTATTTAAAGCTATGGAACTGTTTATTCAGCTGATAGATAAATTCAGTTATAACTGTTAACATATTGGCAGTTGACCTATAGAAATGAAAGTCATATTGTTTGTCTGAAAGAAGGCCATGTGAAGTGAGACACTTAACCAATTCGTGAGTTGATTAGATCCTCTAAAAATGTTTGATGTAAAAAAAGATGAAAGCCAGGAACTGAGTATCTAAAACTTGATAGATAAATTCATGCCATAACTGTTAACACTGGCAGTTGACCTATAGAAATGAAAGTCATATTGTCTGTCTGAAAGAAGGCCATGTGAAGTGAGACACTTAACCAATTCAGAGTTGATTAGATCTCTAAAATGTTTGATGTAAAAAGTATTTGGAAGCCATGGGGAACTAAGTATCTAAAGCTTGATAAAAATTCAGTTATAACTGTTAACACATTGGCAGTTGACCTATAGAAATGAAAAAAGTCATATTGTTTGTCTGAAAGAAGGTCATGAAGAGACACCTAACCAATTCAGAGTTGATTAGGATCTCTAAACAAGCTTCTGATGTAAAAAAGTATTTAAAGCCAGGAACTGAGGGTCTAAAGCTTGATAGATAACCAGTTATAACTACACACATTGGCAGTTGACTCAAAGAAATGAAAGTCATATTGTCTGATAGAAGGCTGCGGAAGTGAGACACTTAACCAATTCAGAGTTGATTAGATCCTCTAAAAATGTTTGATGTAAAAAAGTATTTAGCCAGGAACTGTTTATCTAAAGCTTGATAGATAAATTCAGTTATAACTGTTAACACATTGGCAGTTGACTCATAGAAATGAAAGTCATATTGTTTGTCTGAAAGAAGGCCATGTGAAGTGGGAGAGACACTTAACCAATTCAGAGTTGATTAGATCCTCTAAAAATGTTTGATGTAAAAGTATTTAAAGCCAGGAACTGAGTATCTAAAGCTTGATAGATAAATTCAGCTATAACTGTTAACACATTGGTAGTTGACCTAAAGAAATGAAAGTCATATTGTCTGATAGAAGGCCATGTGAAGTGAGACACTTAACCAATTCAGAGATGATTAGATCCTCTAAAAATGTCGATGTAAAAAAGCATTTAAAGCCAGGAACTGAGTATCTAAAGCTTGATAAAAAATTCACTTATAACTGTTAACACATTGGCAGTTGACCTATAGAAATGAAAGTCATATTGTTTGTCTGGAAAGAAGGCCATGTGAAGTGAGACACTTAACCAATTCAGAGTTGATTAGATCTCCTCTAAAAATGTTTGATGTAAAAAGTATTTAAAACAGGAACTGATATCTAAAGCTTGATAGATAAAACTAAAGTTATAACTGTTAACACATTGAAAGTTGACTAGAAATGAAAGTCATATTGTCTGTCTGAAAGAAGGCCATATGAAAGTGAGACACTTAACCAATTCAGAGTTGATTTAGATCCTCTAAAATGTTTGATGTAAAAAAAGTATTTAAAGCCAGGAACTGTTTATCTAAAAAGCTTGATAGATAAATTCAGTTATAACTGTTAACATTGGCAGTTGACCTATAGAAATGAAAGTCCTTATTGTTTGTCTGAAAGAAGGCCATGTGAAGTGAGACACTTAACCAATTCAGAGTTGATTAGATCCTCTAAAAATGTTTGATGTAAAGTATTTAAAGCCAGGAACTGAGTATCTAAAGCTTGATAGATAAATTCAGTTATAACTGTTAACACATTGGCAGTTGACCTATAAATGAAAGTCATATTGTTTGTCTGAAAGAAGGCCATGTGAAGTGAAATTTTTAACCAATTCAGAGTTGATTAGATCCTCTAAAAATGTTTGATGTAAAAAGTATTTAAAGCCAGGAACTGAGTATCTAAAGCTTGATAGATAAATTCAGTTATAACTGTTAACATTGGCAGTTGACCTATAGAAATGAAAGTCATATTGTCTGTCTGAAAGAAGGCCATGTGAAGTGAGACACTTAACCAATTCAGAGTTGATTAGATCCTCTAAAAATGTTTGATGTAAAAAAGTATTTAAAGCCAGGAACTGTTTATCTAAAGCTTGATAGATAAATTCAGTTATAACTGTTAACACATTGGCAGTTGACCTATAGAAATGAAAGTCATATTGTTTGTCTGAAAGAAGGCCATGTGAAGTGAGACACTTAACCAATTCAGAGTTGATTAGATCCTCTAAAAATGTTTGATGTAAAAAAGTATTTAAAGCCAGGAACTGAGTATCTAAAGCTTGATAGATAAATTCAGTTATAACTGTTAACACATTGGCAGTTGACCTATAGAAATGAAAGTCATATTGTCTGTCTGAAAGAAGGCCATGAAGTGAGACATAGCAATTCAGAGTTGATTAGATCCTCTAAAAATGTTTGATGTAAAAAGTATTTAAAGCCAGGAACTAAGTATCTAAAGCTTGATAAAAAAATTGATTATAACTGTTAACACATTGGCAGTTGACCTATAGAAATGAAAGTCATATTGTTTGTCTGAAAGAAGGCCATGTGAGTATGAGCACTTAACCAATTCAGAGTTGATTAGATCCTCTAAAAATGTTTGATGTAAAAAAGTATTTAAAGCCAGGAACTGAGTATCTAAAGCTTGATAGATAAATTCAGTTATAACTGTTAACACATTGGCAGTTGACCTATAGAAATGAAAGTCATATTGTCTGTCTGAAAGAAGGCCATGTGAAGTGAGACACTTAACCAATTCAGAGTTGATTGAATCCTCTAAAATGTTTGATGTAAAAGTATTTAAAGCCAGGAACTGTTTATAAAGCTTGATAGATAAATTCAGTTATATGTTATTACATTGGCAGTTGACCTATAGAAATGAAAGTCATATTGTTTGTCTGAAAGAACGCCATGTGAGAGTGAGACACTTAACCAATTCAGAGTTGATTAGATCCTCTAAAAATGTTTGATGTAAAGTATTTAAAGCCAGGAACTGAGTATCTAAAACTTGATAGATAAATTCAGTTATAACTGTTAACACATTGGCAGTTTGACCTAAAGAAATGAAAGTCATATTGTCTGATAGAAGGCCATGTGAAGTGAGACACTTAACCAATTCAGAGTTGATTAGATCCTCTAAAAATGTTTGATGTAAAAAGTATTTAAAGCCAGGAACTGAGTATCTAAAGCTTGATAAAAAAATTCACTTATAACTGTTAACACATTGGCAGTTGACCTATAGAAATAGAGAATCATATTGTTTGTCTGAAAGAAGGCCATGTGAAGTGAGACACTTAACCAATTCAGAGTTGATTAGATCCTCTAAAAATGTTTGATGTAAAAAAGTATTTAAAGCCAGGAACTGAGTATCTAAAGCTTGATAGATAAATTCAGTTATAACTGTTAACACATTGGCAGTTGACCTATAGAAATGAAAGTCATATTGTCTGTCTGAAAGAAGACCATGTGAAGTGAGACACTTAACCAATTCAGAGTTGATTAGATCCTCTAAAAATGTTTGATGTAAAAAGTATTTAAAGCCAGGAACTGTTTATCTAAAGCTTGATAGATAAATTCAGTTATAACTGTTAACACATTGGCAGTTGACCTATAGAAATGAAAGTCATATTGTTTGTCTGAAAGAAGGCCATGTGAGAAGTGAGACACTTAACCAATTCAGAGTTGATTAGATCCTCTAAAAATGTTTGATGTAAAGAAGTATTTAAAGCCAGGAGCAGGTATCTAAGAAACATTAGATAAATTCAGTTATAACTGTTAACCCATTGGCAGTTGACCTATAGAAATGAAGAGAATCATATTGTCTGTCTGAAAGAAGGCCATGTGAAGTGAGACACTTAACCAATTCAGAGTTGATTGAATCCTCTAAAAATGCGTGTAAAAAGTATTTAAAGCCAGGAACTAAGTATCTAAAAGCTTGATAAAGAAATTCAGTTATAACTGTTAACACATTGGCAGTTGACCTATAGAAATGAAAGTCATATTTGTTTGTCTGAAAGAAGGCCATGTGAAGTGAGACACTTCACCAATTCAGAGTTGATTAGATCCTCTAAAATGTTTGATGTAAAAAAGTATTTAAAGCCAGGAACTGAGTATCTAAAGAAACGATAGATAAATTCAGTTATAACTGTTAACACATTGGCAGTTGACCTAAAGAAATGAAAGTCATATTGTCTGATAGAAGGCCATGTGAAGTGAGACACTTAACCAATTCAGAGTTGATTAGATCCTCTAAAAATGTTTGATGTAAAAAAGTATTTAAAGCCAGGAACTGTTTATCTAAAGCTTGATAGATAAATTCAGTTATAACTGTTAACACAGTGGCAGTTGACCTATGAAATGAAAGTCATATTGTTTGTCTGAAAGAAGGCCATGTGAAGTGAGACACTTAACCAATTCAGAGTTGATTAGATCTTTTCCCCTCTAAAAAATGTTTCGGTAAGTATTTAAAAGCCAGGAACTGAGTATCTAAAGCTTGATAGATAAATTCAGTTATAACTGTTAACACATTGGCAGTTGACCTAAAAGAAATAGAAAGTCATGTTGTCTGATAGAAGGCCATGTGAAGTGAGACACTTAACCAATTCAGAGTTGATTAGATCCTCTAAAAATGTTTGATCAAAAAGTGTTAAAAGCCAGGAACGCTGAGTATCTAAAGCTTGATAAAAAAATTCCTTTATAACTGTTAACACATTGGCAGTTGACCTATAGAAATGAAAGTCATATTGTTTGTCTGAAAAGAAGGCCATGTGAAGTGAGACACTTAACCAATTGAGTTGATTAGATCCTCTAAAAATGTTTGATGTAAAAAGTATTTAAAGCCAGGAACTAGGTATCTAAAGCTTGATAGAATCATTCAGTTATAACTACATTAACACATTGTGATTGACCTATAGAAATGAAAGTCATATTGTCTGTCTGAAAGAAGGCCATGTGAAGTGAGACACTTAACCAATTCAGAGTTGATTAGATCCTCTAAAAATGTTTGATGTAAAAAAGTATTTAAAGCCAGGAACTGTTTATCTAAAGCTTGATAGATAAATTCAGTTATAACTGTTAACACATTGGCAGTTGACCTATAGAAATGAAAGTCATATTGTTGTCTGAAAGAAGGCCATGTGAAGTGAGACACTTAACCAATTCAAAGTTGATTAGATCCTCTAAAAATGTTTGATGTAAAAAAGTATTTAAAGCAGGAACTGAGTATCTAAAGCGATAGATAAATTCAGTTATAACTATTAACACATTGGCAGTTGACCTATAGAAATGAAAGTCATATTGTCTGTCTGAAAGAAGGCCATGTGAAGTGAGACACCAACAATTCAGAGTTGATTAGATCCTCTAAAAATGTTTGATGTAAAAAATCTTAAAGCCAGGAACTAAGTATCTAAAGCTTGATAAAATATTCAGTTATAACTGTTAACACATTGGCAGTTGACCTATAGAAATGAAAGTCATATTGTTTGTCTGAAAGAAGGCCATGTGAAGTGAGACACTTAACCAATTCAGAGTTGATTAGATCCTCTAAAAATTTTGATGTAAAAAAAGTATTTAAAGCCAGGAACTAAGTATCTAAGCTTGATAAAAAAATTCAGTTATAACTGTTAACACATTGGCAGTTGACCTATAGAAATGAAAGTCATATTGTTTGTCTGAAAGAAGGCCATGTAGTGAGACACTTAACCAATTCAGAGTTGATTAGATCCTCTAAATGTTTGATGTAAAAAAGTATTTAAAGCCAGGAACTGTTTATCCTAAGCTTGATAGATAAATTCAGTTATAACTGTTAACACATTGGCAGTTGACCTATAGAAATGAAAGTCATATTGTCTGATAGAAGGCCATGTGAAGTGAGACACTTAACCAATTCAAGTTGATTAGATCCTCTAAAAATGTTTGATGTAAAAAGTATTTAAAGCCAAGAACTGAGTATCTAAAGCTTGATAAAAAAAATTCAGTTATAACTGTTAACACATTGGCAGTTGACCTATAGAAATGAAAGTCATATTGTTTGTCTGAAAGAAGGCCATGTGAAGTGAGAGACATAACCAATTCAGAGTTGATTAGATCCTCTAAAAATGTTTGATGTAAAAAAGTATTTAAAGCCAGGGAACTGAATATCTAAAGCTTGATAGATAAATTCAGTTATAACTGTTAACACAGTGGCAGTTGACCTATAGAAATGAAAGTCATATTGTCTGTCTGAAGAAGGCCATGTGAAGTGAGACACTTAACCAATTCAGAGTTGATTAGATCCTCTAAAAATGTTTGATGTAAAAAAGTATTTAAAGCCAGGAACTGTTTATCTAAAGCTTGATAGATAAATTCAGTTATAACTGTTAACACATTGGCAGTTGACCTATAGAAATAGAAAGTCATATTGTTTGTCTGAAAGAAGGCCATGTGAAGTGAGACACTTAACCAATTCAGAGTTGATTAGATCCTCTAAAAATGTTTGATGTAAAAAGTATTTAAAGCCAGGAACTGAGTATCTAAAAAACGATAGATAAATTCAGTTATAACTGTTAACACATTGGCAGTTGACCTAAAGAAATGAAAGTCATATTGTCTGATAGAAGGCCATGTGAAGTGAGACATAACCAATTCAGAGTTGATTAGATCCTCTAAAAATGTTTGATGTAAAAAAGTATTTAAAGCCAGGAACTGGTATCTAAAAGCTTGATAAAAAAATTCACTTATAACTGTTAACACATTGGCAGTTGACCTATAGAAATGAAAGTCATATTGTTTGTCTGAAAGAAGGCCATGTGAAGTGAGACACTTAACCAATTCAGAGTTGATTAGATCCTCCTAAAAAATGTTTGATGTAAAAGTGTTAGGCAGAACTGGAGGTATCTAAAGCTTGATAGATAAATTCAGTTATAACTGTTAACACATTGGCAGTTGACCTATAGAAATGAAAGTCATATTGTCTGTCTGAAAGAAGGCCATGTGAAGTGAGACACTTAACCAATTCAGAGTTGATTAGATCCTCTAAAAATGTTTGATGTAAAAGTATTTAAAGCCAGGAACTGTTTATCTAAAGCTTGATAGATAAATTCAGTTATGACTGTTAACACATTGGCAGTTGACCTATAGAAATGAAAGTCATATTGTTTGTCTGAAAGAGAATAGAAGTAATGATGAGACACTTAACCAATTCAGAGTTATTAGATCCTCTAAAAATGTTTGATGTAAAAAAGTATTTAAAAGCCAGGAACTAGTATCTAAAGCTTGGAAAAAATTCAGTTATAACTATTCACTGTGCTTGGTTGACCTATAGAAATAAGAATCATATTGTTTGTCTGAAAGAAGGCCATGTAAAGTGAGACACTTAACCAATTCAGAGTTGATTAGATCCTCTAAAAATGTTTGATACAAAAAATCTTTAAAGCCAGGAACTAAGTATCTAAAGCTTGATAAAAAATTCAGTTATAACTGTTAACACATTGGCAGTTGACCTATAGAAATGAAAGTCATATTGTTTGTCTGAAAGAGAGCCATGTGAAGTGGAAGCCTTGTAATTCAGAGTTGATTAGATCACTCTAAAAATGTTTGATGTAAAAAAGTATTTAAAGCCAGGAACTGTTTATCTAAAGCTTGATAGATAAATTCAGTTATAACTGTTAACACATTGGCAGTTGACCTAGAAATAGAAAGTCATATTGTCTGATAGAAGGCCATGTAGTAAGACACTTAACCAATTCAGAGGCTAAGTTAGATCCTCTAAAAAATGTTTGATGTAAAAAAGTATTTAAAGCCAAGAACTAGTATCTAAACATTAAAAAAAATTCAGTTATAACTGTTAACACATTGGCAGTTGACCTATAGAAATGAAAGTCATATTGTTTGTCTGAAAGAAGGCCATGTGAAGTGAGACACTTAACCAATTCAGAGTTGATTAGATCCTCTAAAAATGTTTGATGTAAAAAAAGTATTTAAAGCCAGAGACTGAATATCTAAAGCTTGATGAATAAATTCAGTTATAACTGTTAACACATTGGCAGTTGACCTATAGAAATAGAAAGTCATATTGTCTGTCTGAAAGAAGGCCATGTGAAGTGAGACACTTAACCAATTCAGAGTTGATTAGATCCTCTAAAAATGTTTGATGTAAAAAAGTATTTAAAGCCAGGAACTGTTTATCTAAAGCTTGATAGATAAATTCAGTTATAACTGTTAACACATTGGCAGTTGACCTATAGAAATGAAAGTCATATTGTTTGTCTGAAGAAGGCCATGTGAAGTGAGACACTTAACCAATTCAGAGTTGATTAGATCCTCTAAAAATGTTTGATGTAAAAAAGTATTTAAAGCCAGGAACTGAGTATCTAAAGCTTGATAGATAAATTCAGTTATAACTGTTAACACATTGGCAGTTGACCTATAAATGAAAGTCATATTGTTTGTCTGAAGAAGGCCATGTGAAGTGAGACACTTAACCAATTCAAGTTGATTAGATCCTCTAAAAATGTTTGATGTAAAAAAGTATTTAAGCCAAGGAACTAAGTATCTAAAGCTTGATAAAAAAATTCAGTTATAACTGTTAACACATTGGCAGTTGACCTATAGAAATGAAAGTCATATTGTTTGTCTGAAAGAAGGCCATGTAGAAGTGAGACACTTAACCAATTCAGAGTTGATTAGATCCTCTAAAATATTTTGATGTAAAAAAGTATTTAAAGCCAGAGACTAAGTATCTAAAGCTTGATAAAAAAATTCAGTTATAACTGTTAACACATTGGCTTGATTGACCTATAGAAATGAAAGTCATATTGTTTGTCTGAAAGAAGGCCATGTGAGAGTGAGACACTTAACCAATTCAGAGTTGATTAGATCCTCTAAAAATGTTTGATGTAAAAAAGTATTTAAAGCCAGGAACTGTTTATCTAAAGCTTGATAGATAAATTCCAGTTATAACTGTACTTACATTGGCAGTTGACCTATAGAAATGAAAGTCATATTGTCTGATAGAAGGCCATGTGAAGTGAGACACTTAACCAATTCAGAGTTGATTAGATCCTCTAAAAATGTTTGATGTAAAAAAGTATTTAAAGCCAAGAACTGAGTATCTAAAGCTTGATAAAAAAATTCAGTTATAACTGTTAACACATTGGCAGTTGACCTGTAAATGAAAGTCATATTGTTTGTCTGAAAGAAGGCCATGTGAAGTGAGACACTTAACCAATTCAGAGTTGATTAGATCCTCTAAAAATGTTTGATGTAAAAAAAGTATTTAAAGCCAGGAACTGAATATCTAAAGCTTGATAGATAAATTCAATTATAACTGTTAACACATTGGCAGTTGACCTATAGAAATAGAGAATCATATTGTCTGTCTGAAAGAAGGCCATGTGAAGTGAGACACTTAACCAATTCAGAGTTGATTAGATCCTCTAAAAATGTTTGATGTAAAAAAAGTATTTAAAACTAGGGAACTGTTTATCTAAAGCTTGATAGATAAATTCAGTTATAATAACACATTGGCAGTTTGACCTATGAAAATGAAAGTCATATTGTTTGTCTGAAAGAAGGCCATGTGAAGTGAGACACTTAACCAATTCAGAGTTGATTAGATCCTCTAAAATGTTTGATGTAAAAAAGTATTTAAAGCCAGGAACTGGTATCTAAAGCTTGATAGATAAATTCAGTTATAACTGTTAACACATTGGCAGTTGACCTAAAGTAAAGTCATATTGTCATGATGAAGGCCATGTGAAGTGAGACACTTAACCAATTCAGAGTTGATTAGATCCTCCTAAAAATGTTTGATGTAAAAAGTATTTAAAGCCAGGAACTGAGTATCTAAAGCTTGATAAAAAAATTCACTTATAACTGTTAACACATTGGCAGGTTGACCTATAGAAATGAAAGTCATATTGTTTGTCTGAAAGAAGGCCATGTGAAGTGAGACACTTAACCAATTCAGAGTTGATTAGATCCTCTAAAAATGTTTGATGTAAAAAAGTATTTAAAGCCAGGAACTGAGTATCTAAAGCTTGATAGATAAATTCAGTTATAACTGTTAACACATTGGCAGTTGACCTATAGAAATGAAAGTCATATTGTCTGTCTGAAAGAAGGCCATGTGAAGTGAGACATAACCAATTCAGAGTTGATTAGATCCTCTAAAAATGTTTGATGTAAAAAAGTATTTAAAGCCAGGAACTGTTTATCTAAAGCTTGATAGATAAATTCAGTTATAACTGTTAACACATTGGCAGTTGACCTATAGAAATGAAAGTCATATTGTTTGTCTGAAAGAAGGCCATGTGAAGTGAGACACTTAACCAATTCAGAGTTGATTAGATCCTCTAAAAATGTTTGATGTAAAAAAGTATTTAAAGCCAGGAACTGAGTATCTAAGCTTGATAGATAAATTCAGTTATAACTGTTAACACATTGGCAGTTGACCTATAGAAATGAAAGTCATATTGTTTGTCTGAAAGAAGGCCATGTGAAGTGAGACATAGCAATTCAGAGTTGGTCAGATCACTCTAAAAATGTTTGATGTAAAAAAGTATTTAAAGCCAGGAACTGAGTATCAAGCTTGATAAAAAAATTCATATAACTGTTAACACATTGGCAGTTAAGCCTAAAGAAATGAAAGTCATATTGTTTGTCTGAAAGAAGGCCATGTAGTAGAGACATAACCAATTCAAGTTGATTAGATCACTCTAAAAACGTTTGATGTAAAAAAGTATTTAAAGCCAGGAACTGAGTATCTAAAGAGCTTGATAGATAAATTCAGTTATAACTGTTAACACGATGACAGTTGACCAAATGAGAATCCATATTGTCTGTCTGAAAGAGAAGGCCATGTAGTAAGGACACTTAACCAGTTGGAGTTGATTAGATCCATGCTGAAATGTTTGATGTAAAAGTATTTAAAAATAGAGACTAAGTATCTAAAGCTTGATAAAAAAATTCAGTTATAACTGTTAACACATTGGCTTTGATTGACCTATAGAAATGAAAGTCATATTGTTGTCTGAAAGGCCATGGCAAAGTGAGACACTTAACCAATTCAGAGTTGATTAATTCACTCTAAAAATGTTTGATGTAAAAAGTATTTAAAGCCAGGAACTGAGTATCTAAAGCAGTAAGATAAATTCAGTTATAACTGTTAACACATTGACACTTAGTTGACCTAAAGAAATGAAAGTCATATTGTCTGATAGAGGCCATGTGAAGTGAGACACTTAACCAATTCAGAGTTGATTAGATCCTCTAAAAATGTTTGATGTAAAGTATTCCAAACCCAGGAACTGTTTTTATCTAAAAGCTTGATAGATAAAATTCAGTTACTAACTGTTAACACATTGGCAGTTGACCTATAGAAATGAAAGTCATATTGTTTGTCTGAAGGAAGGCCATGTGGTGAGACACTTAACCAATTCAGAGTTAGTTAGATCCTCTAAAAATGTTTGATGTAAAAAAGTATTTAAAGCCAGGAACTGAGTATCTAAAGCTTGATAGATAAATTCAGTTATAACTGTTAACACATTGGCAGTTGACCTATAGAAATGAAAGTCATTGTCTGTCTGAAAGAAGGCCATGTGAAGTGAGACACTTAACCAATTCAGAGTTGATTAGATCCTCTAAAAATGTTTGATGTAAAAAGTATTTAAAGCCAGGAACTAAGTATCTAAAGCTTGATAAAAATTCAGTTATAACTGTTAACACATTGGCAGTTGACCTATAGAATGAAAGTCATATTGTTTGTCTGAAAGAAGGCCATGTAGTGGAACATGTAATTCAGAGTTGATTAGATCCTCTAGGAAATGTTTGATGTAAAAAGTATTTAAAGCCAGGAACTGAGTATCTAAAGCTTGATAGATAAATTCAGTTATAACTGTTAACACATTGGCAGTTGACCTAAAAGAAATGAAAGTCATATTGTCTGATAGAAGGCCATGTGAAGTGAGACACTTAACCAATTCAGAGTTGATTAAAGATCCTCTAAGAAATGTTTGATGTAAAGTATTTAAAGCCAGGAACTGTTTATCTAAAGCTTGATAGATAAATTCAGTTATAACTGTTAACACATTGGCAGTTGACCTATAGAAACGAAAGTCATATTGTTTGTCTGAAAGAAGGCCATGTGAAGTAGAACACTTAACCAATTCAGAGTTGATTAGATCCTCTAAAAATGTTTGATGTAAAAAAAGTATTTAAAGCCAGGAACTGAGTATCTAAAGCTTGATAAGATAAATTCAGTTATAACTGTTAACACATTGGCAGTTGACCTAAAGAAATGAAGAAGATCATATTGTCTGATAGAAGGCCATGTGAAGTGAGACACTTAACCAATTCAGAGTTGATTAGATCCTCTAAAAATGTTTGATGTAAAAAAGTATTCAAGCCAGGAACTGAGTATCTAAAGCTTGATAAAAAAATTCACTTATAACTGTTAACACATGGCAGTTGACCTATGAAAATAAAAAGATCATATTGTTTGTCTGAAAGAAGGCCATGTGAAGTGAGACACTTAACCAATTCAGAGTTGATTAGATCCTCTAAAAATGTTTGATGTAAAAAAGTATTTAAAGCCAGGAACTGAGTATCTAAAGCTTGATAGATAAATTCAGTTATAACTGTTAACACATTGGCAGTTGACCTATAGAAATAGAAAGTCATATTGTCTGTCTGAAAGAAGGCCATGTGAAGTGAGACACTTAACCAATTCAGAGTTGATTAGATCCTCTAAAAATGTTTGATGTAAAAGTATTTAAAGCCAGGAACTGTTTATCTAAACTTGATAGATAAATTCAGTTATAACTGTTAACACATTGGCAGTTGACCTATAGAAATGAAAGTCATATTGTTTGTCTGAAAGAAGGCCATGTGAAGTGAGACACTTAACCAATTCAGAGTTGATTAGATCCTCTAAAAATGTTTGATCAGCAAAAAAGTATTTAAAGCCAGGAACTGAGTATCTAAAGCTTGATAGATAAATTCAGTTATAACTGTTAAACACATTGGCAGTTGACCTAAAGAAATGAAAATCATATTGTCTGATAGAAGGCCATGTGAAGTGAGACATAACAATTCAGAGTTGATTAGATCCTCTAAAAATGTTTGATGTAAAAGTATTTAAAGCCAGGAACTGAGTATCTAAAGCTTGATAAAAAGATTCACTTATAACTGTTAACACATTGGCAGTTGACCTATAGAAATGAAAGTCATATTGTTTATACACAGGAAAGAAGGCCATGTGAAGTGAGACACTTAGCAATTCAGAGTTGATTAGATCCCTCTAAAAATGTTTGATGTAAAAAGTATTTAAAGCCAGGAACTGAGTATCTAAAGCTTGATAGATAAATTCAGTTATAACTGTTAACACATTGGCAGTTGACCTATAGAAATAGAAAGTCCTTGTGTCTGTCTGAAAGAAGGCCATGTGAAGTGAGACATAACCAATTCAGAGTTGATTAGATCCTCTAAAAATGTTTGATGTAAAAGTGTTAGAAGCCAGGAACTGTTTATCTAAAGCTTGATAGATAAATTCAGTTATAACTGTTAACACATTGGCAGTTGACCTGTGAAATGAAAGTCATATTGTTTGTCTGAAAGAAGGCCATGTGAAGTGAGACACTTAACCAATTCAGAGTTGATTAGATCCTCTAAAAATGTTTGATGTAAAAAGTATTTAAAGCCAGGGAACTGAGTATCTAAAGCTTGATAGATAAATTCAGTTATAACTGTTAACACATTGGCAGTTGACTAACCAAGTAAAGTCATATTGTTTGTCTGAAAGAAGGCCATGTGAAGTGGGAGCCTTAGCAATTCAGAGTTGATTAGATCCTCTAAAAATGTTTGATGTAAAAGTATTTAAAGCCAGGAACTGAGTATCTAAAGCTTGATAGATAAATTCAGTTATAACTGTTAACACATTGTGTAGTTGACCTACTGGGAAATGAAAGTCATATTGTCTGTCTGAAAGAAGGCCATGTGAAGTGAGACACTTAACCAATTCAGAGTTGATTAGATCCTCTAAAAATGTTTGATGTAAAAAGTATTTAAAGCCAGGAACTAAGTATCTAAAGCTTGATAAAATTCAGTTATAGCTGTTAACACATTGGCAGTTGACCTATAGAAATGAGAAAGTCATATTGTTTGTCTGAAAGAAGGCCATGTGGTGAGACCTTAACCAATTCAGAGTTGATTAGGAATCCTCCTAAGATATTTTGATGTAAAAAGTATTTAAAGCCAGGAACTGAGTATCTAAAGCTTGATAGATAAATTCAGTTATAACTGTTAACACATTGGCAGTTGACCTAAAGAAATGAAAGTCATATTGTCTGATAGAAGGCCATGTGAAGTGAGACACTTAACCAATTCAGAGTTGATTAGATCCTCTAAAAATGTTTGATGGCAAAAAAGTATTTAAAGCCAGGAACTGTTTATCTAAGCTTGATAGATAAATTCAGTTATAACTGTTAACACATTGGCAGTTGACTTATATAGAAATGAAAGTCATATTGTTTGTCTGAAAGAAGGCCATGTGAAGTGAGACACTTAACCAGTTAGAGTTGATTAGATCCTCTAATGTTTGATGTAAAAAAGTATTTAAAGCCAGGAACTGATGTCTAAAGCTTGATAGATAAATTCAGTTATAACTGTTAACATACATTGAAAGCTGGTGACCACAAAGAAATGAAAGTCATATTGTCTGATAGAAGGCCATGTGAAGTGAGACACTTAACCAATTCAGAGTGATTAGATCCTCTAAAAATGTTTGATGTAAAAAAGTATTTAAAGCCAGAAGACTGGTATCTAAAAGCTTGATAAAAATTCTGCTTATAACTGTTAACACATTGGCAGTTGACCTATAGAAATGAAAGTCATATTGTTTGTCTGAAAGAAGATATAGCAAGTGACCCACTTAACCAATTCAGAGTTGATTAGATCCTCTAAAAATGTTTGATGTAAAAAAGTATTTAAAGCCAGGAACCAGGTATCTAAAACTTGATAGATAAATTCAGTTATAACTGTTAACACATTGGCAGTTGACCTATAGAAATAGAGATCATATTACTCATCTGAAAGAAGGCCATGTGAAGTGAGACACTTAACAAATTCAGAGTTGATTAGATCCTCTAAAAATGTTTGATGTAAAAGTATTTAAAGCCAGGAACTGTTTATCTAAAGCTTTGATAGATAAATTCAGTTATAACTGTTAACACATTGGCAGTTGACCTATAGAAATGAAAGTCATATTGTTTGTCTGAAAGAAGGCCATGTGAAGTGAGACACTTAACCAATTCAGAGTTGATTAGATCCTCTAAAAATGTTTGATGTAAAAAAGTATTTAAAAACCCAGAACTGGTATCTAAAGCTTGATAGATAAATTCAGTTATAACTGTTTATACATTGGCAGTTGACCTATAGAAATGAAAGTCATATTGTCTGTCTGAAAGAAGGCCATGTGAAGTGAGACACTTAACCAATTCAGAGTTGATTAGATCCTCTAAAAATGTTTGATGTAAAAAAGTATTTAAAGCCAGGAACTGTTTATCTAAAGCTTGATGATAAATTCAGTTATAACTGTTAACACATTGGCAGTTGACCTATAGAAATGAAAGTCATATTGTTTGTCTGAAGAAGGCCATGTGAAGTGAGACAACAATTCAGAGTTGATTAGATCCTCTAAAAATGTTTGATGTAAAAGAATGTTAAAGCCAGGAACTGAGTATCTAAAAGCTTGATAGATAAATTCAGTTATAACTGTTAACATATTGTGATTGACCTAGAAATGAAAGTCATATTGTTTGTCTGAAAAGGCCATGTGAAGTGAGACACTTAACCAATTCAGAGTTGATTAGATCCTCTAAAAACATTTTGATGTAAAACATTTAAAGCCAGGAACTGAGTATCTAAAGCTTGATAAAAAATTCACTTATAACTGTTAACACATTGGCAGTTGACCTAAAAAATGAAATCATATTGTTTGTCTGAAAGAAGGCCATGTGAAGTGAGACACTTAACCAATTCAGAGTTGATTAGATCCTCTAAAAACGTTTGATGTAAAAAAGTATTTTAAAGCCAGGAACTGAGTATCTAAAGCTTGATAGATAAATTCAGTTATAACTGTTAACACATTGGCAGTTGACCTACCAGAAATGAAAGTCATATTGTTTGTCTGAAAGAAGGCCATGTGAAGTGAGACACTTAACCAATTCAGAGTTGATTAGATCCTCTAAAAATGTTTGATGTAAAAATATTAAAACCAAGAACAGTATCTAAAGCTTGATAGATAAATTCAGTTGTAACTGTTAACACATTGGCAGTTGACCTAAAGAAATGAGAATCATATTGTCTGATAGAAGGCCATGTGAAGTGAGACACTTAACCAATTCAGAGTTGATTAGATCCTCTAAAAATGTTTGATGTAAAAAAGTATTTAAAGCCAGGAACTGTTTATCTAAACTTGATGGATAAATTCAGTTATAACTGTTAACACATTGGCAGTTGACCTATAGAAATGAAAGTCATATTGTTTGTCTGAAAGAAAGGCCATGTGAAGTAGAACCACTTAACCAATTCAGAGTTGATTAGATCCTCTAAAAATGTTTGATGTAAAAAGTATTTAAAAGCCAGGAACTAGGTATCTAAAGCTTGATAGATAAATTCAGTTATAACTGTTAACACATTGGCAGTTGACCTAAAGAAATGAAAGTCATATTGTCTGATAGAAGGCCATGTGAAGTGAGACACTTAACCAATTCAGAGTTGATTAGATCCTCTAAAAATGTTTGATGTAAAAAAGTATTTAAAGCCAGGAACTAAGTATCTAAAGCTTGATAAAAAATTCAGTTATAACTGTTAACACATTGGCAGTTGACCTATAGAAATGAAAGTCATATTGTTTGTCTGAAGAAGGCCATGTGAAGTGAGACACTTAACCAATTCAGAGTTGATTAGATCACTCTAAAAATGTTTGATGTAAAAAGTATTTAAAGCCAGGAACTGAGTATCTAAAGCTTGATAGATAAATTTATAACTGTTAACACGACTGGCAGTTGACTAAAGAGAAAATGAAAGTCATATTGTCTGATCGAAGGCCATGTGAAGTGAGACACTTAACCAATTCAGAGTTGATTAGATCCTCTAAAAATGTTTGATGTAAAAAAAGTATTTAAAGCCAGGAACTGTTTATCTAAGCTTGATAGATAAATTCAATTGTAACTATTGTATTGGCAGTTGACCTATAGAAATGAAAGTCATATTGTCTGTCTGAAAGAAGGCCATGTGAAGTGAGACACTTAACCAATTCAGAGTTGATTAGATCCTCTAAAAATGTTTGATGTAAAAAAGTATTTAAAGCCAGGAACTGTTTATCTAAAGCTTGATAGATAAATTCAGTTATAACTGTTAACACATTTGGCAGTTGACCTATAGAAATGAAAGTCATATTGTTTGTCTGAAAGAAGGCCATGTGAAGTGAGACACTTAACCAATTCAGAGTTGATTAGATCCTCTAAAAATGTTTGATGTAAAAAGTATTTAAAGCCAGGAACTGAGTATCTAAAGCTTGATAGATAAATTCAGTTATAACTGTTAACACATTAGCAGTTGACCTATAGAAATGAGGAGTCATATTGTTTGTCTGAAGAAGGCCATGTGAAGTGAGACACTTAACCAATTCAGAGTTGATTAGATCCTCTAAAAATGTTTGATGTAAAAAAGTATTTAAAGCCAGGAACTGAGTATCTAAAGCTTGATAAAAAATTCACTTATAACTGTTAACACATTGGCAGTTGACCTAAAAAGAAAAGAAAGTCATATTGTTTGTCTGAAAGAAGGCCATGTGAAGTGAGACACTTAACAATTCAGAGTTGATTAGATCCTCTAAAAACGTTTGATGTAAAAAGTATTTAAAGCCAGGAACTGAGTATCTAAAGCTTGATAAGATAAATTCAGTTATAACTGTTAACACATTGGCAGTTGACCTATAGAAATGAAAGTCATATTGTTTGTCTGAAAGAAGGCCATGTGAAGTGAGACACTTAACCAATTCAGAGTTGATTAGATCCTCTAAAAATGTTTGATGTAAAAAGTATTTAAAGCCAGGAACTGAGTATCTAAAGCTTGATAGATAAATTCAGTTATAACTGTTAACACATTGGCAGTTGACCTAAAGAAATGAGAATCCTTATTGTCTGATAGAAGGCCATGTGAAGTGAGACACTTAACCAATTCAGAGTTGATTAGTCCTCTAAAATGTTTGATGTAAAAAAGTATTTAAAGCCAGGAACTGTTTATCTAAAGCTTGATAGATAAATTCAGTGATTATAACTGTTAACACATTGGCAGTTGACCTATAGAAATGAAAGTCATATTGTTTGTCTGAAAGAAGGCCATGTGAAGTGAGACACTTAACCAATTCAGAGTTGATTAGATCCTCTAAAAATGTTTGATGTAAAAAGTATTTAAAGCCAGGAACTGAGTATCTAAAGCTTGATAGATAAATTCAGTTATAACTGTTAACACATTGGCAGTTGACCTAAAGAAATGAAAGTCATATTGTCTGATAGAAGGCCATGTGAAGTGAGACCTTAGCAATTCAGAGTTGATTAGATCCTCTAAAAATGTTTGATGTAAAAAGTATTTAAAGCCAGGAACTAAGTATCTAAAGCTTGATAAAAAAATTCAGTTATAACTGTTAACACATTGGCAGTTGACCTATAGAAATGAAAGTCATGTTGTTTGTCTGAAAGAAGGCCATGTGAAGTGAGACACTTAACCAATTCAGAGTTGATTAGATCCTCTAAAAATGTTTGATGTGAAAAAGTATTTAAAGCCAGGAACTAGTATCTAAACTTGATAGATAAATTCAGTTATAACTGTTAACACATTGGCAGTTGACTACAAAGAAATGAAAGTCATATTGTCTGATCGAAGGCCATGTGAAGTGAGACACTTAACAATTCAGAGTTGATTAGATCCTCTAAAAATGTTTGATGTAAAAAAAAGTATTTAAAGCCAGGAACTGTTTATCTAAAGCTTGATAGATAAATTCAGTTATAACTGTTAACACATTGGCAGTTGACCTATAGAAATGAAAGTCATATTGTCTGTCTGAAAGAAGGCCATGAAGTGAGACATAACCAATTCAGAAGTTGATTAGATCCTCCCAAATGTTTGATGTAAAAAAGTATTTAAAGCCAGGAACTGTTTATCTAAAGCTTGATAGATAAATTCAGTTATAACTGTTAACACATTGGCAGTTGACCTATAGAAATGAAAGTCATATTGTTTGTCTGAAAGAAGGCCATGTGAAGTGAGACACTTAACCAATTCAGAGTTGATTAGATCCCTAAAAATGTTTGATGTAAAAAAAGTATTTAAAATAAAGACTGAGTATCTAAAGCTTGATAGATAAATTCAGTTATAACTGTTAACACATTGGCAGTTGACCTATAGGAAATGAAAGTCATATTCTGTTTGTCTATGAAAGAAGGCCATGTAGTGAGACACTTTTAACAATTCAGAGTTGATTAGATCCTCTAAAATGTTTGATGTAAAGTATTTAAAGTAGGAACTGATATAAAGCTTGATAGATAGACAAATTCATGTTAACACATTGGCAGTTGACCTAAAGAAATGAAAGTCATATTGTCTGATCGGCCATGTAGTAAGACACTTAACCAATTCAGAGTTGATTAGATCCTCTAAAAATGTTTGATGTAAAAAAGTATTTAAAGCCAGGAACTGTTTATCTAAGCTTGATAGATAAATTGATTATAACTGTAACACATTGGCAGTTGACCTATAGAAATGAAGATCATATTGTCTGTCTGAGAAAGAGACCCATGTGAAGTGAGACACTTAACCAATTCAGAGTTGATTAGATCCTCTAAAAATGTTTGATGTAAAAAAGTATTTAAAAATAGAACTGTTTATCTAAAACGATAAGATAAATTCAGTTATAACTGTTAACACATTGGCAGTTGACCTATAGAAATGAAAGTCATATTGTTTGTCTGAAGAAGGCCATGTGAAGTGAGACACTTAACCAATTCAGAGTTGATTAGATCCTCCTAAAAATGTTTGATGTAAAAAAGTATTTAAAGCCAGGAACTGAGTATCTAAAGCTTGATAGATAGTCCAGTTATAACTGTTAACACATTGACAGTTGACCTATAGAAATGAAAGTCATATTGTTTGTCTGAAAGAAGGCCATGTGAAGTGAGACACTTAACCAATTCAGAGTTGATTAGATCCTCTAAAAATGTTTGATGTAAAAAAGTATTTAAAGCCAGGAACTGTTTATCTAAAGCAGTAGATAAATTCAGTTATAACTGTTAACACATTGGCAGTTGACCTATAGAAATGAAAAGTCATATTGTTTGTCTGAAAGAAGGCCATGTGAAGTGAGACACTTAACCAGTTCAGAGTTGATTAGATCCTCTAAGAAAATGTTTGATGTAAAAAAGTATTTAAAGCCAGGAACTGAGTATCTAGAAACGATAGATAAATTCAGTTATAACTGTTAACACATTGGCAGTTGACCTATGAAAATGAAAGTCATATTGTTTGTCTGAAAGAAGGCCATGTGAAGTGAGACACTTAACCAATTCAGAGTTGATTAGAATCCTCTAAAATGTTTGATGTAAAAAAGTATTTAAAGCCAGGAACTGAGTATCTAAAGCTTGATAGATAAATTCAGTTATAACTGTTAACACATTGGCAGTTGACCTATAGAAATGAAAGTCATATTGTGTCTGTCTGAAAAGGCCATGTGAAGTGAGACACTTAACCAATTCAGAGTTGATTAGATCACTCTAAAAATGTTTGATGTAAAAAGTATTTAAAGCCAGGAACTAAGTATCTAAAGCTTGATAAAAAAATTCAGTTTTAACTGTTAACACATTGGCAGTTGACCTATAGAAATGAAAGTCATATTGTTTGTCTGAAAGAAGGCCATGTGAAGTGAGACACTTAACCAATTCAGAGTTGGATTAGATCCTCTAAAAATGTTTGATGTAAAAAAGTATTTAAAGCCAGGGAACTGGTATCTAAAGCTTGATAGACTAAATTCAGTTATAACTGTTAACACATTGGCAGTTGACCTAAAGAAATGAAGATCATATTGTCTGATAGAAGGCCATATGAAGTGAGACACTTAACCAATTCAGAGTTGATTAGATCCTCTAAAAATGTTTGATGTAAAAAGTATTTAAAGCCAGGAACTACACATGTAAAGCTTGATGAATAAATTCAGTTATAACTGTTAACACATTGGCAGTTGACCTATAGAAATAGAAAGTCATATTGTTTGTCTGAAGAAGGCCATGTGAAAAGTGAGACACTTAACCAATTCAAGTTAGTTAGATCCTCCTAAAAATGTTTGATGTAAAAAAGTATATAAAGCCAGGAACTGAGTATCTAAAGCTTGATAGATAAATTCAGTTATAACTGATAACACATTGGCAGTTGACCTAAAGAAATGAAAGTCATATTGTCTGATGAAATGCATGTGAAGTGAGACACTTAACCAATTCAGAGTTGATTAGATCCTCTAAAAATGTTTGATGTAAAAAAGTATTTAAAGCCAGGAACTAAGTATCTAAAGCTTGATAAAAAAAATTCAGTTATAACTGTTAACACATTGGCAGTTGACCTATAGAAATGAAAGTCATATTGTTTGTCTGAAAGAAGGCCATGTGAGGTAAGACACTTAACCAATTCAGAGTTGATTAGATCCTCTAAAAATGTTTGATGTAAAAAGTATTTAAAGCCAGGAACTGAGTATCTAAAGCTTGATAGATAAATTCAGTTATAACTGTTAACACATTGGCAGTTGACCTAAAGAAATGAAAGTCATATTGTCTGATGAAAGGCCATGTGAAGTGAGACACTTAACCAATTCAGAGTTGATTAGATCCTCTAAAAATGTTTGATGTAAAAAAGTATTAAAGCCAGGAACTGTTTATCTAAAGCTTGATAGATAAATTCAGTTATAACTGTTAACACATTGGCAGTTGACCTATAGAAATGAAAGTCATATTGTTTGTCTGAAAGAAGGCCATGTGAAGTGAGACACTTAGCCAATTCAGAGTTGATTAGATCCTCTAAGAAATGTTTGATGTAAAAAAGTATTTAAAGCCAGGAACTGAGTATCTAAAGCTTGATAGATAAATTCAGTTATAACTGTTAACACATTGGCAGTTGACCTATAGAAATGAAAGTCATATTGTCTGATAGAAGGCCATGTGAAGTGAGACACTTAAACAATTCAGAGTTGATTAGATCCTCTAAAAATAATTTGATGTAAAAAGTATTTAAAGCCAGGAACTGAGTATCTAAACATTAAAATTCACTTATAACTGTTAACACATTGGCAGTTGACCTAAAAAGAAATGAAAGTCATATTGTTTGTCTGAAAGAAGGCCATGTGAAGTGAGACACTTAACAATTCAGAGTTGATTAGATCCTCTAAAAATGTTTGATGTAAAAAGTATTTAAAAAGCCAGGGAACTGTTTATCTAAAGCTTGATAAAAAATTCAGTTATAACTGTTAACACATTGGCAGTTTGACCTATAGAAATGAAAGTCATATTGTTTGTCTGAAAGAAGGCCATGTGAAGTGAGACACTTAACAATTCAGAGTTGATTAGATCCTCTAAAATGTTTGATGTAAAAAAGTATTTAAAGCCAGGAACTGAGTATCTAAAGCTTGATAGATAAATTCAGTTATAACTGTTAACACATTGGCAGTTAAGCCTATAGAAATGAAAGTCATATTGTTTGTCTGAAGAAGGCCATGTGAAGTGAGACATAACGCCAATTCAGAGTTGATTAGATCCTCTAAAAACGTTTGATGTAAAAAAGTATTAGAAAGCCAGGAACTGAGTATCTAAGCAATGAATAAATTCAGTTATAACTGTTAACATTAGCAGTTGACCTATAGAAATGAAAGTCATATTGTTTGTCTGAAAGGCCATGTGAAGTGGAACCTTAACCAATTCAGAGTTGATTAGATCCTCTAAATGTTTGATGTAAAAAATTATTTAAAATGGGAACTGAGTATCTAAAGTTTGATAAATAAATTCACTTATAACTGTTAACACATTGGCAGTTGACCTAAAGAAATGAAAGTCATATTGTTTGTCTGAAGAAGACATGTGTAGTGAGACACTTAACCAATTCAGAGTTGATTAGATCCTCTAAAAATGTTTGATGTAAAAAAAGTATTTAAAGCCAGGAACTGAGTATCTAAAGCTTGATAAAAAAATTCACTTATAACTGTTAACACATTGGCAGTTGACCTATAGAAATAGAAAGTCATATTGTTTGTCTG
>JBBBDQ010019490.1:0-13528 GCA_037127315.1 Ascarosepion bandense | reverse complement strand
AAAATTTATTAAGAGCTACAAAAGACAGAAAATTTGTAGAGAGCCATGATCATACATGTCTAGAAGGGACACAGCACATAGAAGATGGAGTTTATGTAAATGGTTGGCTGAACAGTGTTGAGAAGTGATAACAAAAAGATAAAATTTATTAAGAGCTACAAAAGACAGAAAATTGTAGAGAGCCATGATCGTACATGTCTAGAAGGGACACAGCACATAGAAGATGGAGCTTATGTAAATGGTTGGCAGAACAGTGTTGAGAAGTGATAACAAAAAGATAAAATTTATTAAGAGCTACAAAAGACAGAAAATTGTAGAGAGCCATGATCGTACATGTCTAGAAGGGACACAGCACATGGAAGATGGAGCTTATGTAAATGGTTGGCTGAACAGGTGTTGAGAAGGGATAGCAAAAAGATAAAATTTATTAAGAGCTACAAAAGACAGAAAATTGTAGAGAGCCATGATCATACATGTCTTGAAGAGACACAGCACATAGAAGATGGAGCTTATGTAAATGGTTGGCAGAACAGTGTTGAGAAGTGATAACAAAAAGATAAAATTTATTAAGAGCTACAAAAGACAGAAATTGTAGAGAGCCATGATCATACATGTCTAGAAGGGACACAGCACATAGAAGATGGAGCTTATGTAAATGGTTGGCGGAACAGTGTTGAGAAGAGATAACAAAAGATAAAATTTATTAAGAGCTACAAAAAGACAGAAATTGTAGAGAGCCATGATCGTACATGTCTAGAAGGGACAGAGCACATAGAAGATGGAGCTTATGTAAATGGTTGAAGTGAACAGTGTTGAGAAGAGATAACAAAAAGATAAAATTTATTAAGAGCTACAAAAGACAGAAATTTGTAGAGAGTCATGATCATACATGTCTAGAAGGGACACAGCACATAGAAGATGGAGCTTATGTAAATGGTTGGCTGAACAGTGTTGAGAAGTGATAACAAAAAGATAAAATTTATTAAGAGCTACAAAAGACAGAAAAATTGTAGAGATTGCTGATCGTACATGTCTAGAAGGGGACACAGCACATAGAAGATGGAGCTTATGTAAATGGTTGGCGGAACAGTGTTGAGAAGTGATAACAAAAAGATAAAATTTATTAAGAGCTACAAAAGACAGAAAATTGTAGAGAGCCATGATCATACATGTCTAGAAGGGACACAGCACACAGAAGATGGAGCTTATGTAAATGGTTGGCGGAACAGTGTTGAGAAGTGATAATAAAAAGATAAAATTTACTAAGAGCTACAAAAGACAGAAAATTACAGAGAGCCATGATCGTACATGTCTAGAAGTGACACAGCACATAGAAGATGGAGCTTATGTAAATGGTTGGCGGAACAGTGTTGAGAAGAGATAACAAAAAGATAAAATTTATTAAGAGCTACAAAAGACAGAAAATTGTAGAGAGCCATGATTGTACATGTCTAGAAGGGACACAGCACATAGAAGATGGAGCTTATGTAAATGGTTGGCGGAACAGTGTTGAGAAGTGATAACAAAAAGACAAAATTTATTAAGAGCTACAAAAGACAGAAAATTGTAGAGAGCCATGATCGTACATGTCTAGAAGGGACACAGCACATAGAAGATGGAGCTTATGTAAATGGTTGGCAGAACAGTGTTGAGAAGTGATAACAAAAAGATAAAATTTATTAAGAGCTACAAAAGACAGAAATTGTAGAGAGCCATGATCGTACATGTCTAGAAGGGACACAGCACATAGAAGATGGAGCTTATGTAAATGGTTGGCGGAACAGTGTTGAGAAGAGATAACAAAAAGATAAAATTTATTAAGAGCTACAAAAGACAGAAATTGTAGAGAGCCATGATCGTACATGTCTAGAAGGGACACAGCACATAGAAGATGGAGCTTATGTAAATGGTTGGCGGAACAGTGTTGAGAAGAGATAACAAAAGATAAAATTTATTAAGAGCTACAAAAGACAGAAAATTGTAGAGAGCCATGATCGTACATGTCTTGAAGGGACACAGCACATAGAAGATGGAGCTTATGTAAATGGTTGGCGGAACAGTGTTGAGAAGAGATAACAAAAAGATAAAATTTATTAAGAGCTACAAAAGACAGAAAATTGTAGAGAGCCATGATCATACATGTCTTGAAGGGACACAGCACATAGAAGATGGAGCTTATGTAAATGGTTGGCGGAACAGTGTTGAGAAGTGATAACAAAAGATAAAATTTATTAAGAGCTACAAAAGACAGAAAATTGTAGAGAGCCACATCGATGTCTTGAAGGGACACAGCACATAGAAGATGGAGCTTATGTAAATGGTTGGCGGAACAGTGTTGAGAAGAGATAACAAAAAGATAAAATTTATTAAGAGCCACAAAAGACAGAAAATTGTAGAGAGCCATGATCATACATGTCTTGAAGGGACACAGCACATAGAAGATGGAGCTTATGTAAATGGTTGGCGGAACAGTGTTGAGAAGAGATAACAAAAGATAAAATTTATTAAGAGCTACAAAAGACAGAAAATTGTAGAGAGCCATGATCATACATGTCTTGCAGGACACAGCATAGAAGATGAGCTATAAATGGTTGGCGGAACAGTGTTGAGAAGTGATAACAAAAAGATAAAAATTTATTAAGAGCTACAAAAGACAGAAAATTGTAGAGAGCCATGATCGTACATGTCTAGAAGGGACACAGCACATAGAAGATGGAGCTTATGTAAATGGTTGGCGGAACAGTGTTGAGAAGAGATAACAAAAAGGATAAAATTTATTAAGAGCTACAAAAGACAGAAAATTGCAGAGAGCCATGATCATACATGTCTTGAAGAGACACAGCACATAGAAGATGGAGCTTATGTAAATGGTTGGCGGAACAGTGTTGAGAAGAGATAACAAAAAGATAAAATTTATTAAGAGCTACAAAAGACAGAAAATTGTAGAGAGCCATGATCATACATGTCTTGAAGAGACACAGCACATAGAAGATGGAGCTTATGTAAATGGTTGGCGGAACAGTGTTGAGAAGAGATAACAAAAAGATAAAATTTATTAAGAGCTACAAAAGACAGAAATTGTAGAGAGCCATGATCGTACATGTCTAGAAGGGACACAGCACATAGAAGATGGAGCTTATGTAAATGGTTGGCGGAACAGTGTTGAGAAGAGATAACAAAAAGATAAAATTTATTAAGAGCTACAAAAGACAGAAAATTGTAGAGAGCCATGATCATACATGTCTAGAAGGGACCACAGAAGATGGAGCTTATGTAAATGGTTGGCTGAACAGTGTTGAGAAGTGATAACAAAAAGATAAAATTTATTAAGAGCCAAGCAAAAGACAGAAAATTGTAGAGAGCCATGATCGTACATGTCTAGGAAGGGACACAGCACATAGAAGATGGAGCTTATGTAAATGGTTGGCAGAACAGTGTTGAGAAGTGATAACAAAAAGATAAAATTTATTAAGAGCTACAAAAAGACAGAAAATTGTAGAGAGCCATGATCGTACATGTCTAGAAGGGACACAGCACATAGAAGATGGAGCTTATGTAAATGGTTGGCTGAACAGTGTTGAGAAGTGATAGCAAAAAGATAAAATTTATTAAGAGCTACAAAAGACAGAAAATTGTAGAGAGCCATGATCATACATGTCTTGAAGAGACACAGCACATAGAAGATGGAGCTTATGTAAATGGTTGGCAGAACAGTGTTGAGAAGTGATAACAAAAAGATAAAATTTATTAAGAGCTACAAAAGACAGAAAATTGTAGAGAGCCATGATCATACATGTCTAGAAGGGACACAGCACATAGAAGATGGAGCTTATGTAAATGGTTGGTTGAACAGTGTTGAGAAGAGATAACAAAAAGATAAAATTTATTAAGAGCTACAAAAGACAGAAAATTGTAGAGAGCCATGATCGTACATGTCTAGAAGGGACAGAGCACATAGAAGATGGAGCTTATGTAAATGGTTGGCGGAACAGTGTTGAGAAGAGATAACAAAAAGATAAAATTTATTAAGAGCTACAAAAAGATGAAAACTGTAGAGAGCCATGATCATACATGTCTAGAAGGGACACAGCACATAGAAGATGGAGCTTATGTAAATGGCTGGCTGAACAGTGTTGAGAAGTGATAACAAAAAGATAAAATTTATTAAGAGCTACAAAAGACAGAAAATTGTAGAGAGCCATGATCGTACATGTCTAGAAGGGACACAGCACATAGAAGATGGAGCTTATGTAAATGGTTGGCGGAACAGTGTTGAGAAGTGATAACAAAAAGATAAAATTTATTAAGAGCTGCTAAAGACAGAAAATTGTAGAGAGCCATGATCATACATGTCTAGAAGGGACACAGCACATAGAAGATGGAGCTTATGTAAATGGTTGGCGGAACAGTGTTGAGAAGTGATAACAAAAAGATAAAATTTATTAAGAGCTACAAAAGACAGAAAATTGTAGAGAGCCATGATCGTACATGTCTAGAAGGGACACAGCACATAGAAGATGGAGCTTATGTAAATGGTTGGCGGAACAGTGTTGAGAAGAGATAACAAAAAGATAAAATTTATTAAGAGCTACAAAAGACAGAAAATTGTAGAGAGCCATGATTGTACATGTCTAGAAGGGGACACAGCACATAGAAGATGGAGCTTATGTAAATGGTTGGCGGAACAGTGTTGAGAAGTGATAACAAAAAGATAAAATTTATTAAGAGCTACAAAAGACAGAAAATTGTAGAGAGCCATGATCGTACATGTCTAGAAGGGACACAGCACATAGAAGATGGAGCTTATGTAAATGGTTGGCAGAACAGTGTTGAGAAGTGATAACAAAAAGATAAAATTTATTAAGAGCTACAAAAGACAGAAAATTGTAGAGAGCCATGATCGTACATGTCTAGAAGGAGCACAGCACATAGAAGATGGAGCTTATGTAAATGGTTGGCGGAACAGTGTTGAGAAGAGATAACAAAAAGATAAAATTTATTAAGAGCTACAAAAGACAGAAAATTGTAGAGAGCCATGATCGTACATGTTCAGGAAGGGACACAGCACATAGAAGATGGAGCTTATGTAAATGGTTGGCGGAACAGTGTTGAGAAGAGATAAATAAAAAGATAAAATTTATTAAGAGCTACAAAAGACAGAAAATTGTAGAGAGCCATGATCGTACATGTCTTGAAGGGACACAGCACATAGAAGATGGAGCTTATGTAAATGGTTGGCGGAACAGTGTTGAGAAGAGATAACAAAAGATAAAATTTATTAAGAGCTACAAAAGACAGAAAATTGTAGAGAGCCATGATCATACATGTCTTGAAGGGACACAGCACATAGAAGATGGAGCTTATGTAAATGGTTGGCGGAACAGTGTTGAGAAGTGATAACAAAAAGATAAAATTTATTAAGAGCTACAAAAAGACAGAAAATTGTAGAGAGCCATGATCGTACATGTTCTAAGGGGACACAGCACATAGAAGATGGAGCTGTAAATGAAGACATGAACAGTGTTGAGAAGAGATAACAAAAAGATAAAATTTATTAAGAGCTACAAAAGACAGAAAATTGTAGAGAGCCATGATCATACATGTCTTGAAGGGACACAGCACATAGAAGATGTGGAGCTTATGTAAATGGTTGGCGGAACAGTGTTGAGAAGAGATAACAAAAAGATAAAATTCTACAAGAGCTACAAAAGACAGAAAATTGTAGAGAGCCAAGGATCATACATGTCTTGAAGGGACACAGCACATAGAAGATGGAGCTTATGTAAATGGTTGGCGGAACAGTGTTGAGAAGTGATAACAAAAAGATAAAATTTATTAAGAGCTACAAAAGACAGAAAATTGTAGAGAGCCATGATCGTACATGTCTAGAAGGGACACAGCACATAGAAGATGGAGCTTATGTAAATGACATGGAACAGTGTTGAGAAGAGATAACAAAAAGATAAAATTTATTAAGAGCTACAAAAGACAGAAAATTGTAGAGAGCCATGATCATACATGTCTTGAAGAGACACAGCACATAGAAGATGGAGCTTATGTAAATGGTTGGCGGAACAGTGTTGAGAAGAGATAACAAAAAGATAAAATTTATTAAGAGCTACAAAAGACAGAAAATTGTAGAGAGCCATGATCATACATGTCTTGAAGAGACACAGCACATAGAAGATGAGCTTATGTAAATGGCTGGCGGAACAGTGTTGAGAAGAGATAACAAAAAGATAAAAATTTATTAAGAGCTACAAAAGACAGAAAATTGTAGAGAGCCATGATCGTACATGTCTAGAAGGGACACAGCACATAGAAGATGGAGCTTATGTAAATGGTTGGCGGAACAGTGTTGAGAAGAGATAACAAAAAGATAAAATTTATTAAGAGCTACAAAAGACAGAAATTGTAGAGAGCCATGATCGTACATGTCTAGAAGGGACACAGCACATAGAAGATGGAGCTTATGTAAATGGTTGGCGGAACAGTGTTGAGAAGAGATAACAAAAAGATAAAATTTATTAAGAGCTACAAAAGACAGAAAATTGTAGAGAGCCATGATCGTACATGTCTAGAAGGGACACAGCACATAGAAGATGGAGCTTATGTAAATGGTTGGCGGAACAGTGTTGAGAAGAGATAACAAAAAGATAAAATTTATTAAGAGCTACAAAAGACAGAAATTGTAGAGAGCCATGATCATACATGTCTTGAAGAGACACAGCACATAGAAGATGGAGCTTATGTAAATGGTTGGCTGAACAGTGTTGAGAAGTGATAGCAAAAAGATAAAATTTATTAAGAGTTGCCAAAGACAGAAATTGTAGAGAGCCATGATCATACATGTCTTGAAGAGACACAGCACATAGAAGATGGAGCTAATGTAAATGGTTGGCGGAACAGTGTTGAGAAGAGATAACAAAAAGATAAAATTTATTAAGAGCTACAAAAGACAGAAAATTGTAGAGAGCCATGATCGTACATGTCTAGAAGGGACACAGCACATAGAAGATGGAGCTTATGTAAATGGTTGGCTGAACAGTGTTGAGAAGTGATAACAAAAAGATAAAATTTATTAAGAGCTACAAAAGACAGAAAATTGTAGAGAGCCATGATCGTACATGTCTAGAAGGGACAGCACATAGAAGATGGAGCTTATGTAAATGGTTGGCGGAACAGTGTTGAGAAGTGATAACAAAAAGATAAAATTTATTAAGAGCTACAAAAGACAGAAAATTGTAGAGAGCCATGATCATACATGTCTAGAAGGGACACAGCACATAGAAGATGGAGCTTATGTAAATGGTTGGCGGAACAGTGTTGAGAAGTGATAAATAAAAAAGATAAAATTTATTAAGAGCTACAAAAGACAGAAAATTGTAGAGAGCCATGATCATACATGTCTTGAAGAGACACAGCACATAGAAGATGGAGCCAGGTAAATGGTTGGCTGAACAGTGTTGAGAAGAGATAACAAAAAGATAAAATTTATTAAGAGCTACGAAAAGACAGAAAATTGTAGAGAGCCATGATCATACATGTCTAGAAGGGACACAGCACATAGAAGATGGAGCTTATGTAAATGGTTGGCGGAACAGTGTTGAGAAGAGATAACAAAAAGATAAAATTTATTAAGAGCTACAAAAGACAGAAAATTGTAGAGAGCCATGATCACATGTCTAGAAGGGACACAGCACATGAAGATGGAGCTTGTAAAATGGCGGCTGAACAGTGTTGAGAAGAGATAACAAAAAGATAAAATTTATTAAGAGCTACAAAGACAGAAAATTGTAGAGAGCCATGATCGTAAGCTGTCTAGAAGGGACACAGCACATAGAAGATGGAGCTTATGTAAATGGTTGGCTGAACAGTGTTGAGAAGAGATAACAAAAAGATAAAATTTATTAAGAGCTACAAAAGACAGAAAATTGTAGAGAGCCATGATCATACATGTCTAGGAAGGACACAGCACATAGAAGATGGAGCTTATGTAAATGGTTAAGTGAACAGTGTTGAGAAGAGATAACAAAAAGATAAAATTTATTAAGAGCTACAAAAGACAGAAAATTGTAGAGGACAAGGATCATACATGTCTAGAAGGGACACAGCACACAGAAGATGGAGCTTATGTAAATGGTTGGCTGAACAGTGTTGAGAAGAGATAACAAAAAGATAAAATTTATTAAGAGCTACAAAAGACAGAAAATTGTAGAGAGCCATGATCGTACATGTCTAGAAGGGACACAGCACATAGAAGATGGAGCTTATGTAAATGGTTGGCGGAACAGTGTTGAGAAGTGGATAGCAAAAAATAAAATTTATTAAGAGCTACAAAAGACAGAAATTGTAGAGAGCCATGATCATACATGTCTAGAAGGGACACAGCACATAGAAGATGGAGCTTATGTAAATGGTTGGCTGAACAGTGTTGAGAAGAGATAACAAAAAGATAAAATTTATTAAGAGCTACAAAAGACAGAAAATTGTAGAGAGCCATGATCATACATGTCTTGAAGAGACACAGCACATAGAAGATGGAGCTTATGTAAATGGTTGGCTGAACAGTGTTGAGAAGAGATAACAAAAAGATAAAATTTATTAAGAGCTACAAAAGACAGAAAATTGTAGAGAGCCATGATCATACATGTCTTGAAGACACAGCACATAGAAGATGGAGCTTATGTAAATGGTTGGCTGAACAGTGTTGAGAAGAGATAACAAAAAGATAAAATTTATTAAGAGCTACAAAAGACAGAAAATTGTAGAGAGCCATGATCATACATGTCTTGAAGAGACACAGCACATAGAAGATGGAGCTTATGTAAATGGTTGGCTGAACAGTGTTGAGAAGAGATAACAAAAAGATAAAATTTATTATGAGCTACAAAAGACAGAAAATTGTAGAGAGCCATGATCATACATGTCTTGAAGAGACACAGCACATAGAAGATGGAGCTGGTGTAAATGGTTGGCTGAACAGTGTTGAGAAGAGATAACAAAAAGATAAAATTTATTAGAGCCACAAAAGACAGAAATTGTAGAGAGCCATGATCGTACATGTCTAGAAGGGACACAGCACATAGAAGATGGAGCTTATGTAAATGGTTGGCTGAACAGTGTTGAGAAGAGATAACAAAGATAAAATTTATTAAGAGCTACAAAAGACAGAAAATTGTAGAGAGCCATGATCGTACATGTCTAGAAGGGACACAGCACATAGAAGATGGAGCTTATGTAAATGGTTGGCTGAACAGTGTTGAGAAGAGATAACAAAAAGATAAAATTTATTAAGAGCTACAAAAGACAGAAAATTGTAGAGAGCCATGATCGTACATGTCTAGAAGGGACACAGCACATAGAAGATGGAGCTTATGTAAATGGTTGGCTGAACAGTGTTGAGAAGAGATAACAAAAAGATAAAATTTATTAAGAGCTACAAAAGACAGAAAATTGTAGAGAGCCATGACCGTACATGTCTAGAAGGGACACAGCACATAGAAGATGGAGCTTATGTAAATGGTTGGCGGAACAGTGTTGAGAAGTGATAGCAAAAAGATAAAATTTATTAAGAGCTACAAAAGACAGAAAATTGTAGAGAGCCATGATCATACATGTCTAGAAGGGCTACAGCACATAGAAGATGGAGCTTATGTAAATGGTTGGCTGGAACAGTGTTGAGAAGAGATAAACAAAAGATAAAATTTATTAAGAGCTACAAAAGACAGAAAATTGTAGAGAGCCATGATCATACATGTCTTGAAGAGACACAGCACATAGAAGATGGAGCTTATGTAAATGGTTGGCTGAACAGTGTTGAGAAGAGATAACAAAGATAAAATTTATTAAGAGCTACAAAAGACAGAAATTGTAGAGAGCCATGATCATACATGTCTAGAAGGGACACAGCAATATAGAAGATGGAGCTTTATGTAAATGGTTGGCGGAACAGTGTTGAGAAGAGATAACAAAAAGATAAAATTTATTAAGAGCTACAAAAGACAGAAAATTGTAGAGAGCCATGATCATACATGTCTTGAAGAGACACAGCACATAGAAGATGGAGCTTATGTAAATGGTTGGCGGAACAGTGTTGAGAAGTGATAACAAAAAGATAAAATTTATTAAGAGCTACAAAAGACAGAAAATTGTAGAGAGCCATGATCATACATGTCTTGAAGAGACACAGCACATAGAAGATGGAGCTTATGTAAATGGTTGGCGGAACAGTGTTGAGAAGTGATAACAAAAGATAAAATTTATTAAGAGCCACAAAAGACAGAAAATTGTAGAGAAAGCTACATCATACATGTCTTGAAGAGACACAGCACATAGAAGATGGAGCTTATGTAAATGGTTGGCTGAACAGTGTTGAGAAGAGATAACAAAAGATAAAATTTATTAAGAGCCACAAGTACAGAAAATTTGTAGAGATTGCATGATCTACATGTCTAGAAGGGACACAGCACATAGAAGATGGAGCTTATGTAAATGGTTGGCGGAACAGTGTTGAGAAGTGATAACAAAAAGATAAAATTTATTAAGAGCTACAAAAGACAGAAAATTGTAGAGAGCCATGATCGTACATGTCTAAAGGGACACAGCACATAGAAGATGGAGCTTATGTAAATGGTTGGCGGAACAGTGTTGAGAAGTGATAACAAAAAAGATAAATTTATTAAGAGCTACAAAAGACAGAAAATTCAGAGAGCCATGATCGTACATGTCTAGAAGGGACACAGCACATAGAAGATGGAGCTTATGTAAATGGTTGGCGGAACAGTGCTGAGAAGTGATAACAAAAAGATAAAATTTATTAAGAGCTACAAAAGACAGAAAATTGTAGAGAGCCATGATCGTACATGTCTAGAAGGGACAGCAGCACATGAAGATGGAGCTTATGTAAATGGTTGGCTGAACAGTGTTGAGAAGTGAGAATAAAAAGATAAAATTTATTAAGAGCTACAAAAGACAGAAAATTGTAGAGAGCCATGATCATACATGTCTTTGAAGAGACACAGCACATAGAAGATGGAGCTTATGTAAATGGTTGGCTGAACAGTGTTGAGAAGAGATAACAAAAAGATAAAATTTATTAAGAGCTACAAAAGACAGAAATTGTAGAGAGCCATGATCATACATGTCTTGAAGAGACACAGCACATAGAAGATGGAGCTTATGTAACAAGTTGGCTGAACAGTGTTGAGAAGAGATAACAAAAAGATAAAATTTATTAAGAGCTACAAAAGACAGAAAATTGTAGAGAGCCATGATCATACATGTCTTGAAGAGACACAGCACATAGAAGAGATGGAGCTTATGTAAATGGTTGGCTGAACAGTGTTGAGAAGAGATAACAAAAAGATAAAATTTATTAAGAGCTACAAAAGACAGAAAATTGTAGAGAGCCATGATCATACATGTCTTGAAGAGACACAGCACATAGAAGATGGAGCTTATGTAAATGGTTGGCTGAACAGTGTTGAGAAGAGATAACAAAAAGATAAAATTTATTAAGAGCTACAAAAGACAGAAAATTGTAGAGAGCCATGATCATACATGTCTTGAAGAGACACAGCACATAGAAGATGGAGCTTATGTAAATGGTTGGCTGAACAGTGTTGAGAAGTGATAACAAAAAGATAAAATTTATTAAGAGCTACAAAAGACAGAAAATTGTAGAGAGCCATGATCATACATGTCTTGAAGAGACACAGCACATAGAAGATGGAGCTTATGTAAATGGTTGGCTGAACAGTGTTGAGAAGAGATAACAAAAAGATAAAATTTATTAAGAGCTACAAAAGACAGAAAATTGTAGAGAGCCATGATCATACATGTCTTGAAGAGACACAGCACATAGAAGATGGAGCTTATGTAAATGGTTGGCTGAACAGTGTTGAGAAGAGATAACAAAAAGATAAAATTTATTAAGAGCTACAAAAGACAGAAAATTGTAGAGAGCCATGATCATACATGTCTTGAAGAGACACAGCACATAGAAGATGGAGCTATGTAAATGGTTGGCTGAACAGTGTTGAGAAGAGATAACAAAAAGATAAAATTTATTAAGAGCTACAAAAGACAGAAAATTGTAGAGAGCCATGATCATACATGTCTAGAAGGGACACAGCACATAGAAGATGGAGCTTATGTAAATGGTTGGCGGAACAGTGCTGAGAAGTGATAACAAAAAGATAAAATTTATTAAGAGCTACAAAAGACAGAAAATTGTAGAGAGCCATGATCATACATGTCTTGAAGAGACACAGCACATAGAAGATGGAGCTTAAGTGTAAATGGTTGGCTGAACAGTGTTGAGAAGAGATAACAAAAAGATAAAATTTATTAAGAGCTACAAAAGACAGAAAATTGTAGAGAGCCATGATCATACATGTCTTGAAGAGACACAGCACATAGAAGATGGAGCTTATGTAAATGGTTGGCTGAACAGTGTTGAGAAGTGATAGCAAAAAGATAAATTAAGAGCTACAAAAGACAGAAAATTGTAGAGAGCCATGATCATACATGTCTTGAAGAGACACAGCACATAGAAGATGGAGCTTATGTGTAAATGGTTGGCGGAACAGTGTTGAGAAGTGATAACAAAAAGATAAAATTTATTAAGAGCTACAAAGACAGAAAATTTGTAGAGAGCCATGATCATACATGTCTTGGAAGAGACACAGCACATAGAAGATGGAGCTTATGTAAATGGTTGGCTGAACAGTGTTGAGAAGAGATAACAAAAAGATAAAATTTATTAAGAGCTACAAAAGACAGAAAATTGTAGAGAGCCATGATCATACATGTCTTGAAGAGACACAGCACATAGAAGATGGAGCTTATGTAAATGGTTGGCAGAACAGTGTTGAGAAGAGATAACAAAAAGATAAAATTTATTAAGAGCTACAAAAGACAGAAAATTGTAGAGAGCCATGATCGTACATGTCTAGAAGGGACACAGCACATAGAAGATGGAGCTTATGTAAATGGTTGGCGGAACAGGTGCTGAGAAGTGATAACAAAAAGATAAAATTTATTAAGAGCTACAAAAGACAGAAAATTGTAGAGAGCCATGATCGTACATGTCTAGAAGGGACACAGCACATAGAAGATGCTTTGTAAATGGTTGGCGGAACAGTGTTGAGAAGTGATAACAAAAAGATAAAATTTATTAAGAGCTACAAAAGACAGAAAATTGTAGAGAGCCATGATCGTACATGTCTAGAAGGGACACAGCACATAGAAGATGGAGCTTATGTAAAATGGTTGGGTTGAACAGTGTTGAGAAGAGATAACAAAAAGATAAAATTTATTAAGAGCTACAAAAGACAATAGAAAATTGTAGAGAGCCATGATCGTACATGTCTAGAAGGGACACAGCACATAGAAGATGGAGCTTATGTAAATGGTTGGCGGAACAGTGTTGAGAAGAGATAACAAAAAGATAAAATTTATTAAGAGCTACAAAAGACAGAAAATTGTAGAGAGCCATGTGATCATACATGTCTTGAAGAGACAC
>JBBBDQ010019483.1:0-10223 GCA_037127315.1 Ascarosepion bandense | reverse complement strand
TAATAATCAAGTGGGTGGCAGTCCATGGAGTTAGGTACCAAGATGTAAGGGGTGATTTAGAAAGAGTTTTGTTGGTCTCTTGCTCAAATGCGCCCAGCACATAATAATCAAGTGGGTGGTAGTCCATGGAGTTAGGTACCAAGATGTAAGGGGTGATTTAGAAAGAGTTTTGTTGGTCTTCTTGCTCAAATGCGCCCAGCACATAATAATCAAGTGGGTGGCAGTCCATGGAGTTAGGTACCAAGATGTAAGGGGTGATTTAGAAAGAGTTTTGTTGGTCTCTTGCTCAACTGCGCCCAGCACATAATAATCAAGTGGGTGGTAGTCCATGGAGTTAGGTACCAAGATGTAAGGGGTGATTTAGAAAGAGTTTTGTTGGTCTCTTGCTCAAATGTGCCCAGCACATAATAATCAAGTGGGTGGCAGTCCATGGAGTTAGGTACCAAGATGTAAGGGGTGATTTAGAAAGAGTTTTGGTTGGTCTCTTGCTCAAATGCGCCCAGCACATAATAATCAAGTGGGTGGCAGTCCATGGAGTTAGGTACCAAGATGTAAGGGGTGATTTAGAAAGAGTTTTGTTGGTCTCTTGCTCAACTGCGACCCTCAGCACATAATAATCAAGGGTGGGTGGTAGTCCATGGAGTTAGGTACCAAGATGTAAGGGGTGATTTAGAAAGAGTTTTTGTTGGTCTTCCTTGCTCAAATGCGCCCAGTACATAATAATCAAGTGGGTGGCAGTCCATGGAGTTAGGTACCAAGATGTAAGGGGTGATTTAGAAAGAGTTTTGTTGGTCTCTTGCTCAACTGCGCCCAGCACATAATAATCAAGGGTGGCAGTCCATGGAGTTAGGTACCAAGATGTAAGGGGTGATTTAGAAAGAGTTTTGTTGGTCTCTTGCTCAAATGCGCCCAGCACATAATAATCAAGTGGGTGGCAGTCCATGGAGTTAGGTACCAAGATGTAAGGGGTGATTTAGAAAGAGTTTTTGTTGGTCTTTGGCTCAACTGCGCCCAGCACATAATAATCAAGGGTGGCAGTCCATGGAGTTAGGTACCAAGATGTAAGGGGTGATTTAGAAAGAGTTTTGTTGGTCTCTTGCCCAACTGCGCCCAGCACATAATAATCAAGTGGGTGGTAGTCCATGGAGTTAGGTACCAAGATGTAAGGGGTGATTTAGAAAGAGTTTTGCCGGTCTCTTGCTCAAATGCGCCCAGCACATAATAATCAAGTGGGTGGCAGTCCATGGAGTTAGGTACCAAGATGTAAGGGGTGATTTAGAAAGAGTTTTGTTGGTCTCTTGCTCAACTGCGCCCAGCACATAATAATCAAGTGGGTGGCAGTCCATGGAGTTAGGTACCAAGATGTAAGGGGTGATTTAGAAAGAGTTTTGTTGGTCTCTTGCTCAAATGCGCCCAGCACATAATAATCAAGTTGGTGGTAGTCCATGGAGATAGTACCAAGATGTAAGGGTGATTTAGAAAGAGTTTTGCTGGTCTCTTGCTCAAATGCGCCCAGCACATAATAATCAAGTGGGTGGCAGTCCATGGAGTTCGGTACCAAGATGTAAGGGGTGGATTTAGAAAGAGTTTTGTTGGTCTCTTGCTCAAATGCGCCCAGCACATAATAATCAAGCGGGTGGCAGTCCATGGAGTTAGGTACCAAGATGTAAGGGGTGATTTAGAAAGAGTTTTGTTGGTCTCTTGCTCAAATGCGCCCAGCACATAATAATCAAGTTGGTGGTAGTCCATGGAGATAGGTACCAAGATGTAAGGGGTGATTTAGAAAGAGTTTTGTTGGCTTGCTCAAATGCGCCCAGCACATAATAATCAAGTGGGTGGCAGTCCATGGAGTTCGGTACCAAGATGTAAGGGGTGATTTAGAAAGAGTTTTGTTGGTCTCTTGCTCAAATGCGCCCAGCACATAATAATCAAGTGGTGGCAGTCCATGGAGTTAGGTACCAAGATGTAAGGGGTGATTTAGAAAGAGTTTTGTTGGTCTCTTGCTCAAATGCGCCCAGCACATAATAATCAAGTTGGTGGTAGTCCATGGAGATAGGTACCAAGATGTAAGGGGTGATTTAGAAAGAGTTTTGTTGGTCTCTTGCTCAAATGCGCCCAGCACATAATAATCAAGTGGGTGCAGTCCATGGAGTTCGGTACCAAGATGGCAAGATTTAGAAAGAGTTTTGTTGGTCTCTTGCTCAAATGCGCCCAGTACATAATAATCAAGTGGGTGGCAGTCCATGGAGTTAGGTACCAAGATGTAAGGGGTGATTTAGAAAGAGTTTTGTTGGTCTCTTGCTCAAATGCGCCCAGCACATAATAATCAAGTTGGTGGTGGTAGTCCATGGAGATAGGTACCAAGATGTAAGGGGTGATTTAGAAAGAGTTTTTGTTGGTCTCTTGCTCAAATGCGCCCAGCACATAATAATCAAGTGGGTGGCAGTCCATGGAGTTCGGTACCAAGATGTAAGGGGTGATTTAGAAAGAGTTTTGTTGGTCTCTTGCTCAACTGCGCCCAGCACATAATAATCAAGTGGGTGGCAGTCCATGGAGTTAGGTACCAAGATGTAAGGGGTGATTTAGAAAGAGTTTTGTTGGTCTCTTGCTCAAATGCGCCCAGCACATAATAATCAAGTTGGTGGTAGTCCATGGAGATAGGTACCAAGATGTAAGGGGTGATTTAGAAAGAGTTTTGCTGGTCTCTTGCTCAAATGCGCCCAGCACATAATAATCAAGTGGGTGGCAGTCCATGGAGTTCGGTACCAAGATGTAAGGGGTGATTTAGAAAGAGTTTTGTTGGTCTCTTGCTCAAATGCGCTCAGCACATAATAATCATGTGGGTGGCAGTCCATGGAGTTAGGTACCAAGATGTAAGGGGTGATTTAGAAAGAGTTTTGTTGGTCTCTTGCCCAACTGCGCCCAGCACATAATAATCAAGTGGGTGGTAGTCCATGGAGTTAGGTACCAAGATGTAAGGGGTGATTTAGAAAGAGTTTTGTTGGTCTTCTTGCTCAAATGTCCAGCACATAATAATCAAGTGGGTGGCAGTCCATGGAGTTAGGTACCAAGATGTAAGGGGTGATTTAGAAAGAGTTTTGTTGGTCTCTTGCTCAACTGCGCCCAGCACATAATAATCAAGTGGGTGGCAGTCCATGGAGTTAGGTACCAAGATGTAAGGGGTGATTTAGAAAGAGTTTTGTTGGTCTCTTGCTCAAATGCGCCCAGCACATAATAATCAAGTTGGTGGTAGTCCGCGGAGATAGGTACCAAGATGTAAGGGGTGATTTAGAAAGAGTTTTGTTGGTCTCTTGCTCAAATGCGCCCAGCACATAATAATCAAGTGGGTGGCAGTCCATGGAGTTAGGTACCAAGATGTAAGGGGTGATTTAGAAAGAGTTTTGTTGTATCTTGCTCAAATGCGCCCAGCACATAATAATCAAGTGGGTGGCAGTCCATGGAGTTAGGTACCAAGATGTAAGGGGTGATTTAGAAAGAGTTTTTGTTGGTCTCTTGCTCAACTGCGCCCAGCACATAATAATCAATCAAGTGGGTGGCAGTCCATGGAGTTAGGTACCAAGATGTAAGGGGTGATTTAGAAAGAGTTTTGTTGGTCTCTTGCTCAGTCGCGCCCAGCACATAATAATCAAGTGGGTGGCAGTCCATGGAGTTAGGTACCAAGATGTAAGGGGTGATTTAGAAAGAGTTTTGTTGGTCTCTTGCTCAACTGCGCCCAGCACATAATAATCAAGTGGGTGGTAGTCCATGGAGTTAGGTACCAAGATGTAAGGGGTGATTTAGAAAGAGTTTTGCTGGTCTCTTGCTCAACTGCGCCCAGCACATAATAATCAAGTGGGTGGCAGTCCATGGAGTTAGGTACCAAGATGTAAGGGTGATTTAGAAAGAGTTTTGTTGGTCTCTTGCTCAAATGCGCCCAGCACATAATAATCAAGTGGGTGGCAGTCCATGGAGTTAGGTACCAAGATGTAAGGGGTGATTTAGAAAGAGTTTTGTTGGTCTCTTGCTCAACTGCGCCCAGCACATATACAATTCATAAAAAGTCCATGGAGTTAGGTACCAAGATGTAAGGGGTGATTTAGAAAGAGTTTTGTTGGTCTCTTGCTCAAATGCGCCCAGCACATAATAATCAAGTGGGTGGCAGTCCATGGAGTTAGGTACCAAGATGTAAGGGGTGAGATTTAGAAAGAGTTTTGTTGGTCTCTTGTTCAAATGCGCCCAGCACATAATAATCAAGTGGTGGCAGTCCATGGAGTTAGGTACCAAGATGTAAGGGGTGATTTAGAAAGAGTTTTGTTGGTCTCTTGCTCAACTGCGCCCAGCACATAATAATCAAGTGGGTGGCAGTCCATGGAGTTAGGTACCAAGATGTAAGGGGTGATTTAGAAAGAGTTTTGTTGGTCTCTTGCTCAACTGCGCCCAGCACATAATAATCAAGTGGGTGGCAGTCCATGGAGTTAGGTACCAAGATGTAAGGGGTGATTTAGAAAGAGTTTTGTTGGTCTCTTGCTCAACTGCGCCCAGCACATAATAATCAAGTGGGTGGTAGTCCATGGAGTTAGGTACCAAGATGTAAGGTGATTTAGAAAGAGTTTTGTTGGTCTCTTGCTCAAATGCGCCCAGCACATAATAATCAAGTGGGTGGCAGTCCATGGAGTTAGGTACCAAGATGTAAGGGGTGATTTGTGAAAGAGTTTTGTTGGTCTCTTGCCCAAATGCGCCCAGCACATAATAATCAAGTGGGTGGTAGTCCATGGAGTTAGGTACCAAGATGTAAGGGGTGATTTAGAAAGAGTTTTGTTGGTCTTGCTCAAATGCGCCCAGCACATAATAATCAAGTGGGTGGCAGTCCATGGAGTTAGGTACCAAGATGTAAGGGGTGATTTAGAAAGAGTTTTGTTGGTCTCTTGCTCAAATGCGCCCAGCACATAATAATCAAGTGGGTGGCAGTCCATGGAGTTAGGTACCAAGATGTAAGGGGTGATTTAGAAAGAGTTTTGTTGGTCTCTTGCTCAAATGCGCCCAGCACATAATAATCAAGTGGGTGGCAGTCCATGGAGTTAGGTACCAAGATGTAAGGGGTGATTTAGAAAGAGTTTTGTTATCTGCTCAAATGCGCCCAGCACATAATAATCAAGTGGGTGGCAGTCCATGGAGTTAGGTACCAAGATGTAAGGGGTGATTTAGAAAGAGTTTTGTTGGTCTCTTGCTCAAATGCGCCCAGCACATAATAATCAAGTGGGTGGCAGTCCATGGAGTTAGGTACCAAGATGTAAGGGGTGATTTAGAAAGAGTTTTGTTGGTCTTTGCTCAAATGCGCCCAGCACATAATAATCAAGTGGGTGGTAGTCCATGGAGTTAGGTACCAAGATGTAAGGGGTGATTTAGAAAGAGTTTTGTTGGTCTCTTGCTCAAATGCGCCCAGCACATTATAATCAAGTGGGTGGCAGTCCATGGAGTTAGGTACCAAGATGTAAGGGGTGATTTAGAAAGAGTTTTGTTGGTCTCTTGCTCAAATGCGCCCAGCACATAATAATCAAGTGGGTGGCAGTCCATGGAGTTAGGTACCAAGATGTAAGGGGTGATTTAGAAAGAGTTTTGTTGGTCTCTTGCTCAACTGCGCCCAGCACATAATAATCAAGTGGGTGGCAGTCCATGGAGTTAGTACCAAGATGTAAGGGGTGATTTAGAAAGAGTTTTGTTGGTCTCTTGCTCAAATGCGCCCAGCACATAATAATCAAGTGGGTGGCAGTCCATGGAGTTAGGTACCAAGATGTAAGGGGTGATTTAGAAAGAGTTTTGTTGGTCTCTTGCTCAACTGCGCCCAGCACATAATAATCAAGTGGGTGGTAGTCCATGGAGTTAGGTACCAAGATGTAAGGTGATTTAGAAAGAGTTTTGTTGGTCTCTTGCTCAAATGCGCCCAGCACATAATAATCAAGTGGGTGGCAGTCCATGGAGTTAGGTACCAAGATGTAAGGGGTGATTTAGAAAGAGTTTTGTTGGTCTCTTGCTCAACTGCGCCCAGCACATAATAATCAAGTGGGTGGCAGTCCATGGAGTTAGGTACCAAGATGTAAGGGGTGATTTAGAAAGAGTTTGCTGGTCTCTTGCTCAACTGCGCTCAGCACATAATAATCAAGTGGGTGGCAGTCCATGGAGTTAGGTACCAAGATGTAAGGGGTGATTTAGAAAGAGTTTTGTTGGTCTCTTGCTCAACTGCGCCCAGCACATAATAATCAAGTGGGGTGGTAAGTCCGCGGAGTTAGGTACCAAGATGTAAGGGGTGATTTAGAAAGAGTTTTGTTGGTCTCTTTGCTCAACTGCGCTCAGCACATAATAATCGGGGCGGTGGTAGTCCATGGAGTTAGGTACCAAGATGTGGCGGGTGATTTAGAAAGAGTTTTGTTGGTCTCTTGCTCAAATGCGCCCAGCACATAATAATCAAGTGGGTGGCAGTCCATGGAGTTAGGTACCAAGATGTAAGGGGTGATTTAGAAAGAGTTTTGTTGGTCTCTTGCTCAACTGCGCCCAGCACATAATAATCAAGTGGGTGGCAGTCCATGGAGTTAGGTACCAAGATGTAAGGGGTGATTTAGAAAGAGTTTTGTTGGTCTCTTGCTCAAATGCGCCCAGCACATAATAATCAAGTTGGTGGTAGTCCATGGAGATAGGTACCAAGATGTAAGGGGTGATTTAGAAAGAGTTTTTGTTGGTCTCTTGCTCAACTGCGCCCAGCACATAATAATCAAGTGGTGGCAGTCCATGGAGTTAGGTACCAAGATGTGGCAAGATTAGAAAGAGTTTTGGTTGGTCTCTTGCCCAAATGCGCCCAGCACATAATAATCAAGTGGGTGGCAGTCCATGGAGTTAGGTACCAAGATGTAAGGGGTGATTTAGAAAGAGTTTTGTTGGTCTCTTGCTCAACTGCGCCCAGCACATAATAATCAAGTGGGTGGTAGTCCATGGAGTTAGGTACCAAGATGTAAGGGGTGATTTAGAAAGAGTTTTGTTGGTCTCTTGCTCAAATGCGCCCAGCACATAATAATCAAGTGGGTGGTAGTCCATGGAGTTAGGTACCAAGATGTAAGGGGTGATTTAGAAAGAGTTTTGTTGGTCTCTTGCTCAACTGCGCCCAGCACATAATAATCAAGTGGGTGGTAGTCCATGGAGTTAGGTACCAAGATGTAAGGGGTGATTTAGAAAGAGTTTTGTTGGTCTCTTGCTCAACTGCGCCCAGCACATAATAATCAAGTGGGTGGTAGTCCATGGAGTTAGGTACCAAGATGTAAGGGGTGATTTAGAAAGAGTTTTGTTGGTCTCTTGCTCAACTGCGCCCAGCACATAATAATCAAGTGGGTGGCAGTCCATGGAGTTAGGTACCAAGATGTAAGGGGTGATTTAGAAAGAGTTTTGTTGGTCTTCTTGCTCAACTGCGCCCAGCACATAATAATCAAGTGGGTGGCAGTCCATGGAGTTAGGTACCAAGATGTAAGGGGTGATTTAGAAAGAGTTTTGTTGGTCTCTTGCTCAACTGCGCCCAGCACATAATAATCAAGTGGGTGGTAGTCCATGGAGTTAGGTACCAAGATGTAAGGGGTGATTTAGAAAGAGTTTTGCTGGTCTCTTGCTCAACTGCGCCCAGCACATAATAATCAAGTGGGTGGTAGTCCATGGAGTTAGGTACCAAGATGTAAGGGGTGATTTAGAAAGAGTTTTGTTGGTCTCTTGCTCAACTGCGCCCAGCACATAATAATCAAGTGGGTGGTAGTCCATGAAGTTAGGTACCGGGATGTAAGGGGTGATTTAGAAAGAGTTTTGTTGGTCTCTTGCTCAAATGCGCCCAGCACATAATAATCAAGTGGGTGGCAGTCCATGGAGTTAGGTACCAAGATGTAAGGGGTGATTTAGAAAGAGTTTTGTTGGTCTCTTGCTCAACTGCGCCCAGCACATAATAATCAAGTGGGTGGCAGTCCATGGAGTTAGGTACCAAGATGTAAGGGGTGATTTAGAAAGAGTTTTGTTGGTCTCTTGCTCAACTGCGCCCAGCACATAATAATCAAGTTGGTGGTAGTCCATGGAGTTAGGTACCAAGATGTAAGGGGTGATTTAGAAAGAGTTTTGTTGGTCTCTTGCTCAACTGCGCCCAGCACATAATAATCAAGTGGGTGGTAGTCCATGGAGTTAGGTACCAAGATGTAAGGGGTGATTTAGAAAGAGTTTTGGTTGGTCTCTTGCTCAACTGCGCCCAGCACATAATAATCAAGTGGGTGGCAGTCCATGGAGTTAGGTACCAAGATGTAAGGGGTGATTTAGAAAGAGTTTTGTTGGTCTCTTGCTCAACTGGTGCCCAGCACATAATAATCAAGTGGGTGGTAGTCCATGGAGTTAGGTACCAAGATGTAAGGGGTGATTTAGAAAGAGTTTTGTTGGTCTCTTGCTCAACTGCGCCCAGCACATAATAATCAAGTGGGTGGTAGTCCATGGAGTTAGGTACCAAGATGTAAGGGGTGATTTAGAAAGAGTTTTGTTGGTCTCTTGCTCAACTGCGCCCAGCACATAATAATCTCAAGTGTGGTGGTAGTCCGCGGAGTTAGGTACCAAGATGTAAGGGGTGATTTAGAAAGAGTTTTGTTGGTCTCTTGCTCAACTGCGCCCAGCACATAATAATCAAGTGGGTGGTAGTCCATGGAGTTAGGTACCAAGATGTAAGGGTGATTTAGAAAGAGTTTTGTTGGTCTCTTGCTCAACTGCGCCCAGCACATAATAATCAAGTGGGTGGTAGTCCATGGAGTTAGGTACCAAGATGTAAGGGGTGATTTAGAAAGAGTTTTGTTGGTCTCTTGCTCAACTGCGCCCAGCACATAATAATCAAGTGGGTGAAGAGTCCATGAGCTAGGTACCAAGATGTAAGGGGTGATTTAGAAAGAGTTTTGTTGGTCTCTTGCTCAACTGCGCCCAGCACATAATAATCAAGTGGTGGTAGTCCATGAGTTAGGTACCAAGATGTAAGGGGTGATTTAGAAAGAGTTTTGCTGGTCTCTTTCTCAACTGCGCCCAGCACATAATAATCAAGTGGGTGGTAGTCCATGGAGTTAGGTACCAAGATGTAAGGGGTGATTTAGAAAGAGTTTTGTTGGTCTCTTGCTCAACTGCGCCCAGCACATAATAATCAAGTGGGTGGCAGTCCATGGAGTTAGGTACCAAGATGTAAGGGGTGGATTTAGAAAGAGTTTTGTTGGTCTCTTGCTCAACTGCGCCCAGCACATAATAATCAAGTGGGTGGTAGTCCATGGAGTTCGGTACCAAGATGTAAGGGTGATTTAGAAAGAGTTTTGTTGGTCTCTTGCTCAACTGCGCCCAGCACATAATAATCAAGTGGGGTGGTAGTCCATGGAGTTAGGTACCAAGATGTAAGGGGTGATTTAGAAAGAGTTTTGTTGGTCTCTTGCTCAACTGCGCCCAGCACATAATAATCAAGTGGTGGCAGTCCATGGAGTTAGGTACCAAGATGTAAGGGGCGATTTAGAAAGAGTTTTGTTGGTCTCTTGCTCAAATGCGCCCAGCACATAATAATCAAGTGGGTGGCAGTCCATGGAGTTAGGTACCAAGATGTAAGGGGTGATTTAGAAAGAGTTTTGTTGTCTTCTTGCTCAACTGCGCCCAGCACATAATAATCAAGTGGGTGGTAGTCCATGGAGTTAGGTACCAAGATGTAAGGGGTGATTTAGAAAGAGTTTTGTTGGTCTCTTGCTCAACTGCGCCCAGCACATAATAATCAAGTGGGTGGCAGTCCATGGAGTTAGGTACCAAGATGTAAGGGGTGATTTAGAAAGAGTCTTGTTGGTCTCTTGCTCAAATGCGCCCAGCACATAATAATCAAGTGGGTGGCAGTCCATGGAGTTAGGTACCAAGATGTAAGGGGTGATTTAGAAAGAGTTTTGTTGGTCTCTTGCTCAAATGCGCCCAGCACATAATAATCAAGTGGGTGGCAGTCCATGGAGTTAGGTACCAAGATGTAAGGGTGATTTAGAAAGAGTTTTGCTGGTCTCTTGCTCAACTGCGCCCAGCACATAATAATCAAGTGGGTGGTAGTCCATGGAGTTAGGCAATTAAAAAGATGTAAGGGGTGATTTAGAAAGAGTCTTGTTGGTCTCTTGCTCAACTGCGCCCAGCACATAATAATCAAGTGGGTGGCAGTCCAT
>JBBBDQ010019479.1:15000-21561 GCA_037127315.1 Ascarosepion bandense | reverse complement strand
GATACATAGATAGATAGATAGATAGATAGATAATGAGGAGGTTAGATAGATAGATAGATAGATAGATAGATAGATAGATAGATAGATAATGAGTGAGTGTTAGATAGATAGATAGATAGATAGATAGATAGATAGATAGATAGATAGATAGATAATGAGTGTTAGATAGATAGATAGATAGATAGATAGATAGATAGATAGATAGATAATGAGGATAGATAGATAGATAGATAGATAGATAGATAGATAGATAGATAGATAGATAATGGAGGGAGGTTAGATAGATAGATAGATAGATAGATAGATAGATAGATAATGAGGAGTGTTAGATAGATAGATAGATAGATAGATAGATAGATAGATAGATAGATAGATAATGAGGGAGGTTAGATAGATAGATAGATAGATAGATAGATAGATAGATAGATAGATAGATAGATAATGAGGAGTGTTTAGATAGATAGATAGATAGATAGATAGATAGATAATGAGGAGTGTTAGATAGATAGATAGATAGATAGATAGATAGATAATGAGGGAGTGTTAGATAGATAGATAGATAGATAGATAGATAGATAGATAGATAGATAGATAGATAGATAATGAGTGTTAGATAGATAGATAGATAGATAGATAGATAGATAGATAGATAGATAGATAGATAGATAGATAGATAATGAGGAGTGTTAGATAGATAGATAGATAGATAGATAGATAGATAATGAGTGTTAGATAGATAGATAGATAGATAGATAGATAGATAGATAGATAGATAGATAGATAATGAGTGTCAGATAGATAGATAGATAGATAGATATATATAGATAGATAGATAGATAGATAGATAATGAGGAGTGATAGATAGATAGATAGATAGATAGATAGATAGATAGATAGATAGATAATGAGGGAGTGTTAGATAGATAGATAGATAGATAGATAGATAGATAGATAGATAGATAGATAATGAGGGAGGTTAGATAGATAGATAGATAGATAGATAGATAGATAGATAGATAGATAGATAGATAATGAGGGAGTAATAGATAGATAGATAGATAGATAGATAGATAGATAGATAGATAGATAGATAGATAATGAGGAGTGTTAGATAGATAGATAGATAGATAGATAGATAGATAATGGAGGGATAGATAGATAGATAGATAGATAGATAGATAGATAGATAGATAGATAATGACCAGTGTTAGATAGATAGATAGATAGATAGATAGATAGATAGATAGTTAGATAGATAGATAGATAATTAGGAGTGTTAGATAGATAGATAGATAGATAGATAGATAGATAGATAGATAGATAGATAGATAATGAGTGTTAGATAGATAGATAGATAGATAGATAGATAGATAGATAGATAGATAGATAGATAATGAGTGAGTGTTATATAGATAGATAGATAGATAGATAGATAGATAGATAGATAGATAGATAGATAATTAGGAGTAAGATAGATAGATAGATAGATAGATAGATAAATATATAGATAGATAATGAGTGAGTGTTAGATAGATAGATAGATAGATAGATAGATAGATAGATAGATAGATAATGAGGAGTGTTATATAGATAGATAGATAGATAGATAGATAGATAGATAGATGATTAGGACTGTTAGATAGATAGATAGATAGATAGATAGATAGATAGATAGATAGATAGATAGATAGATAATGAGGAGGTTAGATAGATAGATAGATAGATAGATAGATAGATAGATAGATAGATAGATAGATAGATAGATAGATAATGCGGAGTGTTAGATAGATAGATAGATAGATAGATAGATAGATAGATAGATAGATAGATAGATAGATAGAAAGATAGATAGATAGATAGATAGATAATGAGGACTGTTAGATAGATAGATAGATAGATAGATAGATAGATAGATAGATAGATAGATAGATAATGAGTGAGTGTTAGATAGATAGATAGATAGATAGATAGATAGATAGATAGATAGATAGATAGATAATGAGGAGTGTTAGATAGATAGATAGATAGATAGATAGATAGATAGATAGATAGATAGATAGATAATGAGGAGTGTTAGATAGATAGATAGATAGATAGATAGATAGATAGATAATGAGGAGTGTTAGATAGATAGATAGATAGATAGATAGATAGATAGATAGATAATGAGAGGGAGTGTTAGATAGATAGATAGATAGATAGATAGATAGATAGATAGATAGATAGATAATGGAGGGAGGGATAGATAGATAGATAGATAGATAGATAGATAGATAGATAGATAATGAGGGAGTGTTAGATAGATAGATAGATAGATAGATAGATAGATAGATAGATAGGTAGATAGATAATGAGGGAGTGTTAGATAGATAGATAGATAGATAGATAATGAGTGAGTGTTAGATAGATAGATAGATAGATAGATAGATAGATAGATAGATAGATAATGAGGAGTGTTAGATAGATAGATAGATAGATAGATAGATAGATAGATAGATAGATAATGAGGAGTGTTAGATAGATAGATAGATAGATAGATAGATAGATAGATAGATAGATAGATATACAATGAGAGTGTTAGATAGATAGATAGATAGATAGATAGATAGATAGATAGATAGATAATGAGATAGATAGATAGATAGATAGATAGATAGATAGATAGATAGATAGATAATGAGGGAGTGTTAGATAGATAGATAGATAGATAGATAGATAATGAGGAGTGATAGGTAGATAGATAGATAGATAGATAGATAGATAGATAGATAATGATGAGTGTTATATGGATAGATAGATAGATAGATAGATAGATATATAGATAGATAGATAATGAGTGAGTGTTAGATAGATAGATAGATAGATAGATAGATAGATAGATAATATGAGTGTTAGATAGATAGATAGATAGATAGATAGATAGATAGATAGATAGATAGATAGATAGATAGATAGATAGATAGATAGATAGATAGATAGATAGATAATGAGGGAGGTTAGATAGATAGATAGATAGATAGATAGATAGATAGATAGATAGATAATGAGGGAGGGTTATATAGATAGATAGATAGATAGATAGATAGATAGATAGATAGATAGATAATTAGAGTGTTAGATAGATAGATAGATAGATAGATAGATAGATAGATAGATAGATAGATAGATAATGAGGAGTGTTAGATAGATAGATAGTAGATAGATAGATAGATAGATAGATAGATAATGAGTGTTATATAGATAGATAGATAGATAGATAGATAGATAGATAGATAGATAGATAGATAGATAGATAGATAGATAGATAATTAGGAGTGTTAGATAGATAGATAGATAGATAGATAGATAGATAGATAGATAGATAGATAATGAGTGTTAGATAGATAGATAGATAGATAGATAGATAGATAGATAGATAGATAGATAATGAGGAGTGTTAGATAGATAGATAGATAGATAGATAGATAGATAGATAGATAGATAGATAATGAGGAGTGTTAGATAGATAGATAGATAGATAGATAGATAGATAGATAGATAGGTAGATAGATAATGAGGAGTGTTAGATAGATAGATAGATAGATAGATAGATAGATAGATAGATAGATAGATAGATAGATAATGAGTGTTAGATAGATAGATAGATAGATAGATAGATAGATAGATAGATAGATAGATAATGAGGAGTGTTAGATAGATAGATAGATAGATAGATAGATAGATAGATAGATAATGAGTGAGTGTTATATAGATAGATAGATAGATAGATAGATAGATAGATAATGAGGAGTGTTAGATAGATAGATAGATAGATAGATAGATAGATAGATAGATAGATAGATAGATAGATAGATAGATAATGAGGGAGGTTAGATAGATAGATAGATAGATAGATAGATAGATAGATAATGAGGAGTGTTAGATAGATAGATAGATAGATAGATAGATAGATAGATAGATAGATAGATAATGAGGAGTGTTAGATAGATAGATAGATAGATAGATAGATAGATAGATAATGAGGAGTGTTAGATAGATAGATAGATAGATAGATAGATAGATAGATAGATAGATAGATAATGAGGGAGGATAGATAGATAGATAGATAGATAGATAGATAATGAGTGAGTGTTATATGGATAGATAGATAGATAGATAGATAGATAGATAGATAATGAGGATAGATAGATTAGATAGATAGATAGATAGATAGATAATATGAGTGTTAGATAGATAGATAGATAGATAGATAGATAGATAGATAGATAGACAGATAGATAGATAGATAGATAGATAGATAGATAGATAGATAATGAGGAGTGTTAGATAGATAGATAGATAGATAGATAGATAGATAGATAGATAGATAGATAGATAGATAGATAATGAGGGAGGTTATATAGATAGATAGATAGATAGATAGATAGATAGATAGATAGATAGATAGATAATTAGGAGTGTTAGATAGATAGATAGATAGATAGATAGATAGATAGATAATGAGGAGTGTTAGATAGATAGATAGATAGATAGATAGATAGATAGATAGATAATGAGGGAGGTTATATAGATAGATAGATAGATAGATAGATAGATAGATAGATAGATAGATAGATAGATAGATAGATAATTAGGAGTGTTAGATAGATAGATAGATAGATAGATAGATAGATAGATAGATAGATAGATAGATAATGAGTGAGTGTTAGATAGATAGATAGATAGATAGATAGATAGATAGATAGATAGATAGATAGATAATGAGTGTTATATAGATAGATAGATAGATAGATAGATAGATAGATAGATAGATAGATAGATAATGAGTGAGTGTTAGATAGATAGATAGATAGATAGATAGATAGATAGATAATGAGGAGGTTATATAGATAGATAGATAGATAGATAGATAGATAGATAGATAGATAGATAGATAGATAGATAATTAGATAGATAGATAGATAGATAGATAGATAGATAGATAGATAGATAGATAATGAGGGAGTGTTTGATAGATAGATAGATAGATAGATAGATAGATAGATAGATAGATAGATAATTAGGAGTGTTAGATAGATAGATAGATAGATAGATAGATAGATAGATAATGAGTGAGTGTTAGATAGATAGATAGATAGATAGATAGATAGATAGATAGATAGATAGATAATGAGGAGTGTTAGATAGATAGATAGATAGATAGATAGATAGATAGATAGATAGATAGGTAGATAGATAATGAGTGTTAGATAGATAGATAGATAGATAGATAGATAGATAGATAGATAATGAGTGTTAGATAGATAGATAGATAGATAGATAGATAGATAGATAGATAGATAGATAGATAATGAGGGAGGTTAGATAGATAGATAGATAGATAGATAGATAGATAGATAGATAGATAGATAATGAGTGAGTGTTAGATAGATAGATAGATAGATAGATAGATAGATAGATAGATAGATAATGAGGGAGTGTTAGATAGATAGATAGATAGATAGATAGATAGATAGATAGATAATGAGTGAGTGTTATATAGATAGATAGATAGATAGATAGATAGATAGATAATGAGGAGTGTTAGATAGATAGATAGATAGATAGATAGATAGATAGATAGATAATGAGGGAGGATAGATAGATAGATAGATAGATAGATAGATAGATAGATAGATAGATAATGAGGGAGTGTTAGATAGATAGATAGATAGATAGATAGATAGATAATGAGGGAGGTTAGATAGATAGATAGATAGATAGGTAGATAGATAGATAGATAGATAGATAGATAATGATAGATAGAATAGATAGATAGATAGATAGATAGATAGATAGATAATGAGTGAGTGTTATATGGATAGATAGATAGATAGATAGATAGATAGATAGATAATGAGGGAGGTTAGATAGATAGATAGATAGATAGATAGATAGATAATAAGGAGTGTTAGATAGATAGATAGATAGATAGATAGATAGATAGATAGACAGATAGATAGATAGATAGATAGATAGATAGATAGATAATGAGGAGTGTTAGATAGATAGATAGATAGATAGATAGATAGATAGATAGATAGATAGATAATGAGGAGTGTTATATAGATAGATAGATAGATAGATAGATAGATAGATAGATAGATAGATAATTAGGAGTGTTAGATAGATAGATAGATAGATAGATAGATAGATAGATAATGAGGGAGGTTAGATAGATAGATAGATAGATAGATAGATAGATAGATAATGAGTGAGTGTTATATAGATAGATAGATAGATAGATAGATAGATAGATAGATAGATAGATAGATAGATAATTAGGGAGGTTAGATAGATAGATAGATAGATAGATAGATAGATAGATAGATAGATAATGAGTGAGTGTTAGATAGATAGATAGATAGATAGATAGATAGATAGATAGATAGATAGATAATGAGGAGTGTTATATAGATAGATAGATAGATAGATAGATAGATAGATAGATAGATAATGAGGGAGTGTTAGATAGATAGATAGATAGATAGATAGATAGATAGATAATGAGGAGTGTTATAT
>JBBBDQ010019479.1:7500-10000 GCA_037127315.1 Ascarosepion bandense | reverse complement strand
GGAGTGTTAGATAGATAGATAGATAGATAGATAGATAGATAGATAATGAGTGAGTGTTAGATAGATAGATAGATAGATAGATAGATAGATAGATAGATAGATAGATAGATAGATAATGAGTGTTATATAGATAGATAGATAGATAGATAGATAGATAGATAGATAGATAGATAGATAGATTATTAGGACTGTTAGATAGATAGATAGATAGATAGATAGATAGATAGATAGATAATGAGTGAGTGTTAGATAGATAGATAGATAGATAGATAGATAGATAGATAGATAGATACATAGATAGATAGATAGATACATAGATAGATAGATAGATACATAGATAGATAGGTAGATAGATAATGAGGGAGTGTTAGATAGATAGATAGATAGATAGATAGATAGATAGATAGATAATGAGGAGTGTTAGATAGATAGATAGATAGATAGATAGATAGATAGATAGTTAGATAGATAATGAGGAGTGTTAGATAGATAGATAGATAGATAGATAGATAGATAGATAGATAGATAGATAGATAGATAGATAATGAGGGAGGTTAGATAGATAGATAGATAGATAGATAGATAGATAGATAGATAGATAGATAATGAGGAGTGTTAGATAGATAGATAGATAGATAGATAGATAGATAGATAGATAATGAGGGAGGTTAGATAGATAGATAGATAGATAGATAGATAGATAGATAGATAATGAGGGAGTGTTAGATAGATAGATAGATAGATAGATAGATAGATAGATAGATAGATAGATAGATAATGAGTGTTAGATAGATAGATAGATAGATAGATAGATAGATAGATAGATAATGAGGAGTGTTAGATAGATAGATAGATAGATAGATAGATAGATAGATAGATAGATAGATAGATAATGAGTGAGTGTTAGATAGATAGATAGATAGATAGATAGATAGATAGATAGATAGATAGATAGATAGATAGATAGATAATGAGGAGTGTTATAGATGGATAGATAGATAGATAGATAGATAGATAGATAGATAATGAGGAGTGTTAGATAGATAGATAGATAGATAGATAGATAGATAGATAGATAGATAATGAGGAGGTTATATAGATAGATAGATAGATAGATAGATAGATAGATAATTAGGAGTGTTAGATAGATAGATAGATAGATAGATAGATAGATAGATAGATAATGAGTGTTAGATAGATAGATAGATAGATAGATAGATAGATAGATAGATAGATAGATAGATAATGAGTGTTATATAGATAGATAGATAGATAGATAGATAGATAGATAGATAATTTGGAGTGTTAGATAGATAGATAGATAGATAGATAGATAGATAGATAGATAGATAGATAGATAATGAGGATGTTAGATAGATAGATAAATAGATAGATAGATAGATAGATAGATAGATAGATAATGAGTGTTATATAGATAGATAGATAGATAGATAGATAGATAGATAGATAGATAGATAGATTATTAGGACTGTTAGATAGATAGATAGATAGATAGATAGATAGATAGATAGATAGATAGATAATGAGGAGTGTTAGATAGATAGATAGATAGATAGATAGATAGATAGATAGATAGATACATAGATAGATAGATAGATACATAGATAGATAGGTAGATAGATAATGAGGAGTGTTAGATAGATAGATAGATAGATAGATAGATAGATAGATAGATAGATAGATAGATAGATAGATAGATAATGAGGAGTGTTAGATAGATAGATAGATAGATAGATAGATAGATAGATAGATAATGAGGGAGGGATAGATAGATAGATAGATAGATAGATAGATAGATAGATAGATAGATAATGAGGGAGGGAAAGATAGATAGATAGATAGATAGATAGATAGATAATGAGTGAGTGTTAGATAGATAGATAGATAGATAGATAGATAGATAGATAATGAGGAGTGTTAGATAGATAGATAGATAGATAGATAGATAGATAGATAGATAGATAGATAGATAATGAGGGAGTGTTAGATAGATAGATAGATAGATAGATAGATAGATAATGAGGGAGGTTAGATAGATAGATAGATAGATAGATAGATAGATAGATAGATAATGAGGAGTGTTAGATAGATAGATAGATAGATAGATAGATAATGAGGAGTGTTAGATAGATAGATAGATAGATAGATAGATAGATAGATAGATAGATAGATAGATAGATAGATAATGAGGGAGTGTTATATGGATAGATAGATAGATAGATAGATAGATAGATAGATAGATAGATAGATAATGAGGGAGTGTTAGATAGATAGATAGATAGATAGATAGATAGATAGATAGATAGATAGATAGATAGATAATAAGGAGTGTTAGATAGATAGATAGATAGATAGATAGATAGATAGATAGATAGATAATGAGGGATAGATAGATAGATAGATAGATAGATAGATAGATAGATAGATAATGAGTGTTATATAGATAGATAGATAGATAGATAGATAGATAGATAGATAG
>JBBBDQ010019478.1:2500-10346 GCA_037127315.1 Ascarosepion bandense | reverse complement strand
AAAGAAAGATAATGAGTGTTAGATAGATAGATAGATAGATAGATAGATAGATAGATAGATAGATAATGAGTGAGTGTTTGATAGATAGATAGATAGATAGATAGATAGATAATGAGGAAAGATAGATAGATAGATAGATAGATAGATAGATAGATAGATAATGAGGGAGTGTTAGATAGATAGATAGATAGATAGATAGATAGATAGATAGATAGATAGATAGATATATAGATAATGAGTGTTAGATAGATAGATAGATAGATAGATAGATAGATGATGAGGGAGGATAGATAGATAGATAGATAGATAGATAGATAGATAGATAGATAATGAGGGAGTGTTAGATAGATAGATAGATAGATAGATAGATAGATAATGAGGAGGTTATATAGATAGATAGATAGATAGATAGATAGATAGATAATGAGTGTTAGATAGATAGATAGATAGATAGATAGATAGATAGATAGATAGATAGATAGATAGATAGATAGATAATGAGTGAGTGTTAGATAGATAGATTGATAGATAGATAGATAGATAGATAGATACATAGATAGATAGATAGATAGATAGATAGATAGATAGATAGATAGATAGATAGATAATGAGTGTTTGATAGATAGATAGATAGATAGATAGATAGATAGATAGATAATGAGGGAGGTTAGATAGATAGATAGATAGATAGATAGATAGATAGCTAGATAGATAGATAGATAGATAGATAGATAGATAGATAGATAGATAGTTAGATATATAGATAGATAGATAAAGAGGAGTGTTAGATAGATAGATAGATAGATAGATAGATAGATAGATAATGAGGAGTGATAGATAGATAGATAGATAGATAGATAGATAGATAGATAATGACGAGTGATAGATAGATAGATAGATAGATAGATAGATAGATAGATAGATAGAGAATGAGTGTTAGATAGATAGATAGATAATGAGGATAGATAGATAGATAGATAGATAGATAGATAGATAGATAGATAGATAGATAGATAGATAGATAGATAGATAGATAATGGAGGGAGTGTTAGATAGATAGATAGATAGATAGATAGATAGATAGATAGATAGATAATGAGGATAGATAGATAGATAGATAGATAGATAGATAGATAGATAGATAGATAATGAGTGAGTGTTAGATAGATAGATAGATAGATAGATAGATAGATAGATAGATAGATAGATAGATAGATAATGCGTGATAGATAGATAGATAGATAGATAATGAGGGAGGTTAGATAGATAGATAGATAGATAGATAGATAGATAGATAGATAATGAGTGAGTGTTAGATAGATAGATAGATAGATAGATAGATAGATAGATAGATAGATAGATAGATAGATAATGAGGAGTGTTTGATAGATAGATAGATAGATAGATAGATAGATAATGAGTGTTAGATAGATAGATAGATAGATAGATAGATAGATAGATAGATAGATAAATGAGGAGTGTTAGATAGATAGATAGATAGATAGATAGATAGATAGATAGATAATGAGGAGTGCTAGATAGATAGATAGATAGATAGATAGATAGATAGATAGATAGAGGAGTGTTAGATAGATAGATAGATAGATAGATAGATAGATAGATAGATAGATAGATAGATAGATAGATAGATAATGAGGAGTGTTAGATAGATAGATAGATAGATAGATAGATAGATAGATAGATAGATAGATAGATAGATAGATAGATAGATAGATAGATAGATAATGAGGAGTGTTAGATAGATAGATAGATAGATAGATAGATAGATAGATAGATAGATAGATAGATAGATAATGAGTGTTAGATAGATAGATAGATAGATAGATAGATAGATAGATAGATAGATAGATAATGAGGAGTTTTAGATAGATAGATAGATAGATAGATAGATAGATAGATAGATAGATAGATAGATAGATACTGAGGAGGTTAGATAGATAGATAGATAGATAGATAGATAGATAATGAGGAGTGTTAGATAGATAGATAGATAGATAGATAGATAGATAGAAAGATAGATAATGAGTGAGTGTTAGATAGATAGATAGATAGATAGATAGATAGATAGATACTGAGTGTTAGATAGATAGATAGATAGATAGATAGATAGATAGATAGATAGATACATAGATAGATAATGAGGAGTGTTTGATAGATAGATAGATAGATAGATAGATAGATAGATAGATAGATAGATAGATAGATAGATAGATAGATAATGAGTGGAGTGTTAGATAGATAGATAGATAGATAGATAGATAGATAGATAGATAGATAGATAGATAGATATATAGATAATGGAGGGAGGTTAGATAGATAGATAGATAGATAGATAGATAGATAGATAGATAATGGAGGGAGTGTTAGATAGATAGATAGATAGATAGATAGATAGATAGATAGATAGATAATGAGGGAGGTTTCATAGATAGATAGATAGATAGATAGATAGATAGATAGATAGATAGATAGATGAATGAGTGTTAGATAGATAGATAGATAGATAGATAGATAGATAGATAGATAGATAGATAGATAGATAGATAGATAGATAGATAGATAGATAGATATATAGATAAATGAGTGTTAGATAGATAGATAGATAGATAGATAGATAGATAGATAGATAGATAGATAATGAGGGAGGTTAGATAGATAGATAGATAGATAGATAGATAGATAGATAGATAGATAGATAGATAGATAGATAAATAGATAGATAGATAGATAGATAGATAGATAGATAGATAGATAGATAGATAAATAGAGGGAGTGCTATATAGATAGATAGATAGATAGATAGATAGATAGATAGATAGATAGATAGATAGATAGATAGATAATGAGGGAGGTTAGATAGATAGATAGATAGATAGATAGATAGATAATGAGGATAGATAGATAGATAGATAGATAGATAGATAGATAGATAGATAGATAGATAGATAGATAGATAGATAATGAGGAGGTTAGATAGATAGATAGATAGATAGATAGATAGATATATAGATAGATAGATAGATAGATAGATAGATAGATAGATAGATAGTAGATAGATAGATAGATAGATAGATAGATAGATAGATAGATAGATAGATAATGAGGAGTGCTTGATAGATAGATAGATAGATAGATAGATAGATAGATAATGAGGAGTGCTAGATAGATAGATAGATAGATAGATAGATAGATAGATAGATAGATAGATAGATAGATAGATAGATAGATAATGACGAGTGATAGATAGATAGATAGATAGATAGATAGATAGATAGATAGATAGATAGATAGATAGATAGATAGATAATGAGTGTTAGATAGATAGATAGATAGATAGATAGATAGATAGATAGATAGATAGATAGATAGATAGATAATGAGGAGTGTTAGATAGATAGATAGATAGATAGATAGATAGATAGATAGATAGATAATGAGGAGTGTTAGATAGATAGATAGATAGATAGATAGATAGATAGATAGATAATGAGGGAGTGTTAGATAGATAGATAGATAGATAGATAGATAGATAGATAGATAGATAGATAATGAGTGAGTGTTAGATAGATAGATAGATAGATAGATAGATAGATAGATAGATAGATAATGAGGGAGGGATAGATAGATAGATAGATAGATAGATAGATAGATAGATAGATAGATAGATAGATAGATAGATAATGAGGGAGTGTTAGATAGATAGATAGATAGATAGATAGATAGATAGATAGATAGATAGATAATGAGGGAGGTTAGATAGATAGATAGATAGATAGATAGATAAATGAGGAGTGTTATATAGATAGATAGATAGATAGATAGATAGATAGATAGATAGATAGATAGATAGATAGATAGATAATGAGTGTTAGATAGATAGATAGATAGATAGATAGATAGATAGATAGATAGATAGATAATGAGGGAGGTTAGATAGATAGATAGATAGATAGATAGATAGATAATGGAGGGAGGTTAGATAGATAGATAGATAGATAGATAGATAGATAGATAGAAAGATAGATAATGAGGAGTGTTAGATAGATAGATAGATAGATAGATAGATAGATAGATAATGAGGAGTGTTTGATAGATAGATAGATAGATAGATAGATAGATAGATAATGAGTGAGTGTTAGATAGATAGATAGATAGATAGATAGATAGATAGATAGATAGATAATGAGTGAGTGTTAGATAGATAGATAGATAGATAGATAGATAGATAGATAGATATATAGATAATGAGGAGTGTTAGATAGATAGATAGATAGATAGATAGATAGATAGATGATGAGGATAGATAGATAGATAGATAGATAGATAGATAGATAGATAATGGAGGGAGGGATAGATAGATAGATAGATAGATAGATAGATAATGAGTGAGTGTTATATAGATAGATAGATAGATAGATAGATAGATAGATAGATAGATAGATAGATAGATAGATAGATAGATAGATAGATAGATAGATAGATAGATAGATAGATAGATAGATAGATAGATAGATTGATAGATAGATAGATAGATAGATACATAGATAGATAGATAGATAGATAGATAGATAGATAGATAGATAGATAGATAATGAGTGTTTGATAGATAGATAGATAGATAGATAGATAGATAGATAGATAATGAGTGAGTGTTAGATAGATAGATAGATAGATAGATAGATAGCTAGATAGATAGATAGATAGATAGATAGATAGATAGATAGATAGATAGATAGTTAGATATATAGATAGATAGATAAAGAGGAGTGTTAGATAGATAGATAGATAGATAGATAGATAGATAATGAGGATAGATAGATAGATAGATAGATAGATAGATAGATAGATAATGACGAGTGATAGATAGATAGATAGATAGATAGATAGATAGATAGATAATGAGTGTTAGATAGATAGATAGATAATGAGGAGTGTTAGATAGATAGATAGATAGATAGATAGATAGATAGATAGATAGATAGATAGATAGATAGATAGATAGATAGATAGATAGATAGATAGATAGATAGATAGATAGATAATGAGTGTTAGATAGATAGATAGATAGATAGATAGATAGATAGATAGATAGATAGATAGATAATGAGGGAGTGTTAGATAGATAGATAGATAGATAGATAGATAGATAGATAGATAGATAGATAGATAGATAATGCGGAGTGTTAGATAGATAGATAGATAGATAGATAATGAGTGTTAGATAGATAGATAGATAGATAGATAGATAGATAGATAGATAGATAATGAGGGAGTGTTAGATAGATAGATAGATAGATAGATAGATAGATAGATAGATAGATAGATAGATAATGAGGAGTGTTTGATAGATAGATAGATAGATAGATAGATAGATAATGAGGAGTGTTAGATAGATAGATAGATAGATAGATAGATAGATAGATAGATAGATAGATAGATAGATAATGAGGGAGGTTAGATAGATAGATAGATAGATAGATAGATAGATAGATAGATAGATAGATAATGAGTGATAGATAGATAGATAGATAGATAGATAGATAGATAGATAGATAGATAGATAATGAGGAGTGTTAGATAGATAGATAGATAGATAGATAGATAGATAGATAGATAGATAGATAGATAGATAGATAGATAGATAATGAGTGTTAGATAGATAGATAGATAGATAGATAGATAGATAGATAGATAGATAATGAGGAGGATAGATAGATAGATAGATAGATAGATAGATAATGAGGATAGATAGATAGATAGATAGATAGATAGATAGATAGATAGATAGATAGATAGATAGATAATGAGTGTTAGATAGATAGATAGATAGATAGATAGATAGATAGATAGATAGATAGATAGATAATGAGTGAGTTTTAGATAGATAGATAGATAGATAGATAGATAGATAGATAGATAGATAGATAGATAGATAGATAATGAGTGAGTGTTAGATAGATAGATAGATAGATAGATAGATAATGAGTGAGTGTTAGATAGATAGATAGATAGATAGATAGATAGATAGAAAGATAGATAATGAGGGAGGTTAGATAGATAGATAGATAGATAGATAGATAGATAGATAGATAGATAATGAGGAGTGTTAGATAGATAGATAGATAGATAGATAGATAGATAGATAGATAGATAGATACATAGATAGATAATGAGGAGTGTTTGATAGATAGATAGATAGATAGATAGATAGATAGATAGATAGATAGATAGATAGATATATAGATAGATAATGAGGAGTGTTAGATAGATAGATAGATAGATAGATAGATAGATAGATAGATAGATAGATAGATATATAGATAATGAGTGAGTGTTAGATAGATAGATAGATAGATAGATAGATAGATAGATAGATAATGAGTGAGTGTTAGATAGATAGATAGATAGATAGATAGATAGATAGATAGATAGATAATGAGTGAGTGTTTGATAGATAGATAGATAGATAGATAGATAGATAGATAGATAGATAATGAGGAGTGTTAGATAGATAGATAGATAGATAGATAGATAGATAATGAGGAGTGTTAGATAGATAGATAGATAGATAGATAGATAGATAGATAGATATATAGATAATGAGTGTTAGATAGATAGATAGATAGATAGATAGATAGATAGATAGATAATGAGTGTTAGATAGATAGATAGATAGATAGATAGATAGATAGATAGATAGATAGATAGATAGATAGATAGATAATGAGGAGTGTTAGATAGATAGATAGATAGATAGATAGATAGATAGATAGATAATGAGTGTTATATAGATAGATAGATAGATAGATAGATAGATAGATAGATAGATAGATAGATAGATAGATAGATAGATAATGAGGAGTGTTAGATAGATAGATAGATAGATAGATAGATAATGAGGAGTGTTAGATAGATAGATAGATAGATAGATAGATAGATAGATAGATAGATAGATAGATAGATAATGAGTGAGTGTTAGATAGATAGATAGATAGATAGATAGATAGATAGATAGATAGATAGATAGATAATGAGTGAGTGCTAGATAGATAGATAGATAGATAGATAGATAGATAGATAGATAGATAGATAATGAGAGTGTTTGATAGATAGATAGATAGATAGATAGATAGATAATGGGTGAGTGTTAGATAGATAGATAGATAGATAGATAGATAGATAGATAGATAGATAGATAGATAGATAATGACGAGTGATAGATAGATAGATAGATAGATAGATAGATAGATAGATAGATAGATAGATAGATAATGAGTGAGTGTTAGATAGATAGATAGATAGATAGATAGATAGATAGATAGATAGATAGATAGATAGATAGATAGATAATGAGTGTTAGATAGACAGATAGATAGATAGATAGATAGATAGATAATGAGGAGTGTTAGATAGATAGATAGATAGATAGATAGATAGATAGATAGATAATGAGTGAGTGTTAGATAGATAGATAGATAGATAGATAGATAGATAGATAGATAGATAGATAATGAGTGAGTGTTAGATAGATAGATAGATAGATAGATAGATAGATAGATAGATAGATAGACAATGAGGAGTGATAGATAGATAGATAGATAGATAGATAGATAGATAGATAATGAGGGAGGTTAGATAGATAGATAGATAGATAGATAGATAGATAGATAATGAGGGAGGTTAGATAGATAGATAGATAGATAGATAGATAGATAGATAATGAGGAGTTTTAGATAGATAGATAGATAGATAGATAGATAGATAGATAGATAGATAATGGAGGGAGTGTTAGATAGATAGATAGATAGATAGATAGATAGATAGA
>JBBBDQ010019477.1:40000-42500 GCA_037127315.1 Ascarosepion bandense | reverse complement strand
AGATAGATAGATAGATAATGAGGAGTGTTAGATAGATAGATAGATAGATAGATAGATAGATAGATAGATAATGAGGAGTGTTAGATAGATAGATAGATAGATAGATAGATAGATAATGGAGGGAGTGTTAGATAGATAGATAGATAGATAGATAGATAGATAATGAGTGTTAGATAGATAGATAGATAGATAGATAGATAGATAGATAGATAATGAGTGAGTGTTAGATAGATAGATAGATAGATAGATAGATAGATAGATAATGAGGAGTGTTAGATAGATAGATAGATAGATAGATAGATAGATAGATAGATAATGAGGAGTGTTAGATAGATAGATAGATAGATAGATAGATAGATAGATAGATACATAGATAGATAGATAGATAGATAATGAGTGAGTGTTAGATAGATAGATAGATAGATAGATAGATAGATAATGAGGAGTGTTAGATAGATAGATAGATAGATAGATAGATAGATAGATAGATAGATAGATAGATAGATAGATAGATAGATAATGAGTGAGTGTTAGATAGATAGATAGATAGATAGATAGATAGATAGATAATGAGGAGTGTTAGATAGATAGATAGATAGATAGATAGATAGATAGATAGATAGATAGATAATGAGTGTTAGATAGATAGATAGATAGATAGATAGATAGATAGATAGATAATGAGGAGTGTTAGATAGATAGATAGATAGATAGATAGATAGATAGATAGATAATGGTGAGAAAGATAGATAGATAGATAGATAGATAGATAGATAGATAGATAGATAGATAGATAATGAGTGTTAGATAGATAGATAGATAGATAGATAGATAGATAGATAGATAGATAGATAGATAGATAGATAGATAATGAGGAGTGTTAGAGAGATAGATAGATAGATAGATAGATAGATAGATAGATAGATAGATAATGAGGGAGGTTAGATAGATAGATAGATAGATAGATAGATAGATAGATAGATAGATAGATAGATAGTTAGATAATGAGGAGTGTTAGATAGATAGATAGATAGATAGATAGAAAGATAGATAGATAATGAGTGTTAGATAGATAGATAGATAGATAGATAGATAGATAGATAGATAATGAGGAGTGTTAGATAGATAGATAGATAGATAGATAGACAGATAGATAGATAGATAGATAGATAGATAGATAGATAATGAGTGTTAGATAGATAGATAGATAGATAGATAGATAGATAGATAGATAATGAGTGTTAGATAGATAGATAGATAGATAGATAGATAGATAATGAGGAGTGTTAGATAGATAGATAGATAGATAGATAGATAGATAATGAGGAGTGTTAGATAGATAGATAGATAGATAGATAGATAGATAGATAGATAGATAGATAATGAGGAGTGTTAGATAGATAGATAGATAGATAGATAGATAGATAATGAGTGTTAGATAGATAGATAGATAGATAGATAGATAGATAATGAGTGTTAGATAGATAGATAGATAGATAGATAGATAGATAGATAGATAGATAATGAGTAAGTAGATAGATAGATAGATAGATAGATAGATAGATAGATAGATAGATAGATAATGAGGAGTGTTAGATAGATAGATAGATAGATAGATAGATAGATAGATAGATAATGAGGAGTGTTAGATAGATAGATAGATAGATAGATAGATAGATAGATAGATAGATAGATAGATAGATAATGAGGAGTGTTAGATAGATAGATAGATAGATAGATAGATAGATAGATAGATAATGAGGAGTGTTAGATAGATAGATAGATAGATAGATAGATAGATAGATAATGAGTGAGTGTTAGATAGATAGATAGATAGATAGATAGATAGATAGATAGATAGATAGATAATGAGGAGTGTTAGATAGATAGATAGATAGATAGATAGATAGATAGATAGATAGATAGATAATGAGTGTTAGATAGATAGATAGATAGATAGATAGATAGATAGATAATGAGAGTAAGTTAGATAGATAGATAGATAGATAGATAGATAGATAGATAATGAGTGAGTGTTAGATAGATAGATAGATAGATAGATAGATAGATAATGAGGAGTGTTAGATAGATAGATAGATAGATAGATAGATAGATAGATAGATAGATAGATACATAGATAGATAGATAGATAGATAATGAGTGTTAGATAGATAGATAGATAGATAGATAGATAGATAGATAATGAGTGTTAGATAGATAGATAGATAGATAGATAGATAGATAGATAGATAGATAGATAATGAGGAGTGTTAGATAGATAGATAGATAGATAGATAGATAGATAGATAGATAGATAGATAGATAATGAGTGAGTGTTAGATAGATAGATAGATAGATAGATAGATAGATAGATAGATAGATAGATAGATAATGAGGATAGATAGATAGATAGATAGATAGATAGATAATGAGGAGTGTTAGATAGATAGATAGATAGATAGATAGATAGATAGATAGATAATGAGTGAGTGTTAGATAG
>JBBBDQ010019477.1:22500-35000 GCA_037127315.1 Ascarosepion bandense | reverse complement strand
TGAGGAGTGTTAGATAGATAGATAGATAGATAGATAGATAGATAGATAGATAGATAGATAGATAGATAATGAGTGAGTGTTAGATAGATAGATAGATAGATAGATAGATAGATAGATAGATAGATAGATAGATAGATAATGAGTGAGTGTCAGATAGATAGATAGATAGATAGATAGATAGATAGATAGATAGATAGATAGATAGATAGATAGATAGATAGATAGATAGATAGATAGATAGATAGATAGATAGATAATGAGGAGTGTTAGATAGATAGATAGATAGATAGATAGATAGATAGATAGATAATGAGTGTTAGATAGATAGATAGATAGATAGATAGATAGATAGATAGATAGATAGATAGATAGATAGATAGATAGATAATGAGTGTTAGATAGATAGATAGATAGATAGATAGATAGATAGATAGATAGATAATGAGAGTGTTAGATAGATAGATAGATAGATAGATAGATAATGAGTGTTAGATAGATAGATAGATAGATAGATAGATAGATAGATAGATAGATAATGAGGATAGATAGATAGATAGATAGATAGATAGATAGATAGATAGATAGATAGATAGATAGATAGATAATGAGGAGTGTTAGATAGATAGATAGATAGATAGATAGATAATGAGGAGTGTTATATAGATGGATAGATAGATAGATAGATAGATAGATAGATAGATAGATAGATAGATAATTAGGAGTGTAAGATAGATAGATAGATAGATAGATAGATAGATAGATAGATAGATAGATATATAGATAGATAATGAGGGAGTGTTAGATAGATAGATAGATAGATAGATAGATAGATAGATAGATAATGAGGAGTGTTATATAGATAGATAGATAGATAGATAGATAGATAGATAGATAGATAGATGATTAGGGCTGTTAGATAGATAGATAGATAGATAGATAGATAGATAGATAGATAGATAGATAGATAATGAGTGAGTGTTAGATAGATAGATAGATAGATAGATAGATAGATAGATAGATAGATAGATAATGCGGAGTGTTAGATAGATAGATAGATAGATAGATAGATAGATAGAAAGATAGATAGATAGATAGGATAGATAATGAGGACTGTTAGATAGATAGATAGATAGATAGATAGATAGATAGATAGATAGATAGATAGATAGATAATGAGTGAGTGTTAGATAGATAGATAGATAGATAGATAGATAGATAGATAGATAGATAAGTGAGTGTTAGATAGATAGATAGATAGATAGATAGATAGATAGATAGATAGATAGATAGGTAGATAGATAATGAGGAGTGTTAGATAGATAGATAGATAGATAGATAGATAGATAGATAGATAGATAGATAGATAATGAGGAGTGTTAGATAGATAGATAGATAGATAGATAGATAGATAGATAGATAGATAGATAGATAGATAGATAATGAGTGTTAGATAGATAGATAGATAGATAGATAGATAGATAGATAATGAGGGAGTGTTAGATAGGATAGATAGATAGATAGATAGATAGATAGATAGATAGATAGATAATGAGTAAGTAGATAGATAGATAGATAGATAGATAGATAGGTAGATAGATAATGAGGAGTGTTAGATAGATAGATAGATAGATAGATAGATAGATAGATAGATAGATAGATAGATAATGAGTGTTAGATAGATAGATAGATAGATAGATAGATAGATAGATAATGAGGAGTGTTAGATAGATAGATAGATAGATAGATAGATAGATAGATAGATAGATAGAGGGAGTGTTAGATAGATAGATAGATAGATAGATAGATAGATAGATAGATAGATAGATAATGAGGGAGTGTTAGATAGATAGATAGATAGATAGATAGATAGATAGATAGATAGATAATGAGTGTTAGATAGATAGATAGATAGATAGATAGATAGATAGATAATGAGGAGTGTTAGATAGATAGATAGATAGATAGATAGATAGATAATGAGGAGTGTTAGATAGATAGATAGATAGATAGATAGATAGATAGATAGATAATGAGGAGTGTTAGATAGATAGATTCATAGATAGATAGATAGATAGATAATGAGGAGTGATAGGTAGATAGATAGATAGATAGATAGATAGATAATGATGAGTGTTATATGGATAGATAGATAGATAGATAGATAGATAGATAGATAGATAGATATATAGATAGATAGATAATGAGTGAGTGTTAGATAGATAGATAGATAGATAGATAGATAGATAGATAGATAGATAATAAGGAGTGTTAGATAGATAGATAGATAGATAGATAGATAGATAGATAGATAGATAGATAGATAGATAGATAGATAGATAGATAGATAGATAGATAGATAGATAATGAGGAGTGTTAGATAGATAGATAGATAGATAGATAGATAGATAGATAGATAGATAATGAGGAGGGTTATATAGATAGATAGATAGATAGATAGATAGATAGATAGATAGATAGATAGATAGATAATTAGGAGTGTTAGATAGATAGATAGATAGATAGATAGATAGATAGATAGATAGATAGATAGATAGATAGATAGATAGATAGATAGATAGATAGATAGATAGATAGATAATGAGGAGTGTTATATAGATAGATAGATAGATAGATAGATAGATAGATAGATAGATAGATAGATAGATAGATAGATAGATAATTAGGAGTGTTAGATAGATAGATAGATAGATAGATAGATAGATAGATAATGAGGAGTGTTAGATAGATAGATAGATAGATAGATAGATAGATAGATAGATAGATAATGAGGAGTGTTAGATAGATAGATAGATAGATAGATAGATAGATAATGAGGAGTGTTAGATAGATAGATAGATAGATAGATAGATAGATAGATAGGTAGATAGATAATGAGTGTTAGATAGATAGATAGATAGATAGATAGATAGATAGATAATGAGTGTTAGATAGATAGATAGATAGATAGATAGATAGATAGATAGATAGATAGATAGATAATGAGGAGTGTTAGATAGATAGATAGATAGATAGATAGATAGATAATGAGGGAGTGTTATATAGATAGATAGATAGATAGATAGATAGATAGATAGATAGATAATGAGGAGGTTAGATAGATAGATAGATAGATAGATAGATAGATAGATAGATAGATAGATAGATAATGGAGGGAGTGTTAGATAGATAGATAGATAGATAGATAGATAGATAGATAGATAATGAGGAGTGTTAGATAGATAGATAGATAGATAGATAGATAGATAGATAGATAATGAGGAGTGTTAGATAGATAGATAGATAGATAGATAGATAGATAATGAGGGAGTGTTAGATAGATAGATAGATAGATAGATAGATAGATAGATAGATAGATAATGAGTGATAGATAGATAGATAGATAGATAGATAATGAGGAGTGTTATATGGATAGATAGATAGATAGATAGATAGATAGATAGATAGATAGATAATGAGTGTTAGATAGATAGATAGATAGATAGATAGATAGATAGATAATAAGGAGTGTTAGATAGATAGATAGATAGATAGATAGATAGATAGATAGATAGATAGATAGATAGATAGATAGATAGATAGATAGATAGATAGATAGATAGATAATGAGTGAGTGTTAGATAGATAGATAGATAGATAGATAGATAGATAGATAGATAGATAGATAGATAGATAGATAGATAATGAGTGTTATATAGATAGATAGATAGATAGATAGATAGATAGATAGATAGATAATTAGGAGTGTTAGATAGATAGATAGATAGATAGATAGATAGATAGATAGATAGATAGATAATGAGGAGTGTTAGATAGATAGATAGATAGATAGATAGATAGATAGATAGATAATGAGTGTTATATAGATAGATAGATAGATAGATAGATAGATAGATAGATAGATAATTAGCAGTGTTAGATAGATAGATAGATAGATAGATAGATAGATAGATAGATAGATAATGAGGAGTGTTAGATAGATAGATAGATAGATAGATAGATAGATAGATAATGAGGAGTGTTATATAGATAGATAGATAGATAGATAGATAGATAGATAGATAGATAATTAGGAGTGTTAGATAGATAGATAGATAGATAGATAGATAGATAATGAGGAGTGTTAGATAGATAGATAGATAGATAGATAGATAGATAGATAGATAGATAATGAGGAGTGTTATATAGATAGATAGATAGATAGATAGATAGATAGATAGATAGATAGATAGATAATTAGGAGTGTTAGATAGATAGATAGATAGATAGATAGATAGATAGATAGATAATGAGTGTTAGATAGATAGATAGATAGATAGATAGATAGATAGATAGATAATTAGGAGTGTTAGATAGATAGATAGATAGATAGATAGATAGATAGATAGATAATGAGTGAGTGTTAGATAGATAGATAGATAGATAGATAGATAGATAGATAGATAGATAGATAGATAGATAATGAGGAGTGTTAGATAGATAGATAGATAGATAGATAGATAGATAGATAGATAGGTAGATAGATAATGAGTGTTAGATAGATAGATAGATAGATAGATAGATAGATAGATAGATAATGAGTGGATAGATAGATAGATAGATAGATAGATAGATAGATAGATAATGAGTGAGTGTTAGATAGATAGATAGATAGATAGATAGATAGATAGATAGATAGATAGATAGATAATGAGGAGTGTTAGATAGATAGATAGATAGATAGATAGATAGATAGATAATGAGTGTTAGATAGATAGATAGATAGATAGATAGATAGATAGATAATGAGGAGTGTTAGATAGATAGATAGATAGATAGATAGATAGATAGATAGATAGATAATGAGGAGTGTTAGATAGATAGATAGATAGATAGATAGATAGATAGATAATGAGTGAGTGTTAGATAGATAGATAGATAGATAATGGATAGATAGATAGATAGATAGATAGATAGATAGATAGATAGATAGATAGATAGATAATGAGGATAGATAGATAGATAGATAGATAGATAGATAATGAATGAGTAAGAAAGGATAGATAGATAGAGAGATAGATAATGAGTGTTATAGATAGATAGATAGATAGATAGATAGATAGATAGATAGATAATTAGGAGTGTTAGATAGATAGATAGATAGATAGATAGATAGATAATGAGGAGTGTTAGATAGATAGATAGATAGATAGATAGATAGATAGATAGATAGATAGATAGATAGATAGATAATGAGGGAGGTTAGATAGATAGATAGATAGATAGATAGATAGATAGATAATGAGGGAGGTTAGATAGATAGATAGATAGATAGATAGATAGATAGATAGATAGGTAGATAGATAATGAGTGAGTGTTAGATAGATAGATAGATAGATAGATAGATAGATAGATAGATAGATAATGAGTGTTAGATAGATAGATAGATAGATAGATAGATAGATAATGAGGAGTGTTAGATAGATAGATAGATAGATAGATAGATAGATAGATAGATATAGATAGATAGATAATGAGTGTTAGATAGATAGATAGATAGATAGATAGATAGATAGATAGATAATGAGGAGTGTTAGATAGATAGATAGATAGATAGATAGATAGATAGATAGATAATGAGGAGTGTTAGATAGATAGATAGATAGATAGATAGATAGATAGATAGATAGATAGATAGATAGATAGATAGATAATGAGTGTTAGATAGATAGATAGATAGATAGATAGATAGATAGATAGATAATGAGTGAGTGTTAGATAGATAGATAGATAGATAGATAGATAGATAGATAATGAGTGTTAGATAGATAGATAGATAGATAGATAGATAGATAGATAGATAGATAATGAGGGAGGATAGATAGATAGATAGATAGATAGATAGATAATGAGTGTTATATGGATAGATAGATAGATAGATAGATAGATAATGAGGAGTGTTAGATAGATAGATAGATAGATAGATAGATAGATAATAAGGAGTGTTAGATAGATAGATAGATAGATAGATAGATAGATAGATAGATAGATAGATAGATAGATAGATAGATAATGAGGAGTGTTAGATAGATAGATAGATAGATAGATAGATAGATAGATAGATAGATAGATAGATAGATTATTAGACTGTTAGATAGATAGATAGATAGATAGATAGATAGATAGATAGATAGATAATGAGTGAGTGTTAGATAGATAGATAGATAGATAGATAGATAGATACATAGATAGATAGATAGATACATAGATAGATAGATAGATACATAGATAGATAGGTAGATAGATAATGAGTGAGTGTTAGATAGATAGATAGATAGATAGATAGATAGATAGATAGATAGATAGATAATGAGGAGTGTTAGATAGATAGATAGATAGATAGATAGATAGATAGATAGATAGTTAGATAGATAATGAGGAGTGATAGATAGATAGATAGATAGATAGATAGATAATGAGGAGTGTTAGATAGATAGATAGATAGATAGATAGATAGATAGATAGATAGATAGATAGAAGGAGGGAGTGTTAGATAGATAGATAGATAGATAGATAGATAGATAGATAGATAGATAGATAGATAGATAATGAGGAGTGTTAGATAGATAGATAGATAGATAGATAGATAGATAGATAGATAGATAATGAGGAGTGTTAGATAGATAGATAGATAGATAGATAGATAGATAGATAGATAGATAGATAGATAGATAGATAGATAGATAGATAGATAGATAGATAGATAATGAGTGAGTGTTAGATAGATAGATAGATAGATAGATAGATAGATAGATAGATAGATAGATAGATAGACAGATAGATAGATAGATAGATAATGAGTGAGTGTTATATGGATAGATAGATAGATAGATAGATAGATAGATAGATAGATAGATAATGAGTGAGTGTTAGATAGATAGATAGATAGATAGATAGATAGATAGATAGATAGATAGATAGATAGATAGATAATGAGGGAGTGTTATATAGATAGATAGATAGATAGATAGATAGATAGATAGATAGATAATTAGAGTGTTAGATAGATAGATAGATAGATAGATAGATAGATAGATAGTGAGTGTTAGATAGATAGATAGATAGATAGATAGATAGATAGATAGATAGATAGATAATGAGTGTTAGATAGATAGATAGATAGATAGATAGATAGATAGATAGATAGATAGATAGATAGATAATGAGTGTTAGATAGATAGAGAGATAGATAGATAGATAGATAGATAGATAGATAGATAGATAGGTAGATAGATAATGAGTGTTAGATAGATAGATAGATAGATAGATAGATAGATAGATAGATAATGAGGAGTGTTAGATAGATAGATAGATAGATAGATAGATAGATAGATAGATAGATAATGAGTGTTAGATAGATAGATAGATAGATAGATAGATAGATAGATAGATAGATAGATAGATAGATAATGAGGGAGGTTAGATAGATAGATAGATAGATAGATAGATAGATAGATAGATAGATAGATAGATAGATAATGAGTGAGTGTTAGATAGATAGATAGATAGATAGATAGATAGATAATGAGTGAGTGTTAGATAGATAGATAGATAGATAGATAGATAGATAGATAGATAGATAGATAGATAATGAGGAGTGTTAGATAGATAGATAGATAGATAGATAGATAATGAGTGTTAGATAGATAGATAGATAGATAGATAGATAGATAGATAGATAATGAGGAGTGATAGATAGATAGATAGATAGATAGATAGATAGATAGATAATGAGGAGTGTTATATGGATAGATAGATAGATAGATAATGAGTGTTAGATAGATAGATAGATAGATAGATAGATAGATAGATAGATAATAAGGAGTGTTAGGATAGATAGATAGATAGATAGATAGATAGATAGACAGATAGATAGATAGATAGATAGATAGATAGATAATGAGGAGTGTTAGATAGATAGATAGATAGATAGATAGATAATTATGAGTGTTATATAGATAGATAGATAGATAGATAGATAGATAGATAATTAGGAGTGTTAGATAGATAGATAGATAGATAGATAGATAGATAGATAATTAGGAGTGTTAGATAGATAGATAGATAGATAGATAGATAGATAGATAATGAGTGTTAGATAGATAGATAGATAGATAGATAGATAGATAGATAGATAGATAGATAGATAATGAGTGAGTGTTATATAGATAGATAGATAGATAGATAGATAGATAGATAGATAGATAGATAGATAATTAGGAGTGTTAGATAGATAGATAGATAGATAGATAGATAGATAGATAGATAGATAGATAATGACGAGGTTAGATAGATAGATAGATAGATAGATAGATAGATAGATAGATAGATAGATAGATAATGAGTGAGTGTTATATAGATAGATAGATAGATAGATAGATAGATAGATAGATAGATAGATAGATAGATAGATAGATAATTTGAGTGTTAGATAGATAGATAGATAGATAGATAGATAGATAGATAGATAGATAGATAATGAGGAGTGTTAGATAGATAGATAAATAGATAGATAGATAGATAGATAGATAGATAGATAATGAGGAGTAAGTATAGATAGATAGATAGATAGATAGATAGATAGATAGATAGATTATTAGGACTGTTAGATAGATAGATAGATAGATAGATAGATAGATAGATAGATAATGAGGAGTGTTAGATAGATAGATAGATAGATAGATAGATAGATAGATAGATACATAGATAGATAGATAGATACATAGATAGATAGATAGATACATAGATAGATAGGTAGATAGATAATGGAGGGAGGTTAGATAGATAGATAGATAGATAGATAGATAGATAGATAGATAGATAGATAGATAGATAGATAGATAGATAGATAGATAGATAGATAGATAGATAGATAGATAGATAGATAATGAGTGTTAGATAGATAGATAGATAGATAGATAGATAGATAGATAGATAGATAGATAGATAGATAGATAGATAATGAGTGTTAGATAGATAGATAGATAGATAGATAGATAGATAGATAGATAGATAGATAGATAGATAATGAGGAGTGTTAGATAGATAGATAGATAGATAGATAGATAGATAGATAGATAGATAGATAATGAGGGAGTGTTAGATACATAGATAGATAGATAGATAGATAGATAGATAGATAGATAGATAGATAGATAATGAGGAGTGTTAGATAGATAGATAGATAGATAGATAGATAGATAGATAGATAGATAGATAGATAGATAATGAGGGAGTGTTAGATAGATAGATAGATAGATAGATAGATAGATAGATAGATAGATAGATAATGAGGAGTGTTAGATAGATAGATAGATAGATAGATAGATAGATAGATAGATAGATAATGAGGAGTGTTAGATAGATAGATAGATAGATAGATAGATAGATAGATAGATAGATAGATAGATAGATAGATAGATAGATAGATAATGCGGAGTGTTATATGGATAGATAGATAGATAGATAGATAGATAATGAGGAGTGTTAGATAGATAGATAGATAGATAGATAGATAGATAGATAGATAGATAGATAGATAGATAGATAATGAGTGTTATATAGATAGATAGATAGATAGATAGATAGATAGATAGATAGATAATTAGGAGTGTTAGATAGATAGATAGATAGATAGATAGATAGATAGATAGATAATGAGGAGTGTTAGATAGATAGATAGATAGATAGATAGATAGATAGATAGATAGATAGATAGATAGATAGATAGAGAGTGTTATATAGATAGATAGATAGATAGATAGATAGATAGATAGATAGATAGATAGATAATTTGGAGTGTTAGATAGATAGATAGATAGATAGATAGATAGATAGATAGATAATGAGTGTTAGATAGATAGATAAATAGATAGATAGATAGATAGATAGATAGATAGATAATGAGGAGTGTTATATAGATAGATAGATAGATAGATAGATAGATAGATAGATAGATAGATAGATTATTAGGACTGTTAGATAGATAGATAGATAGATAGATAGATAGATAGATAGATAATGAGGAGTGTTAGATAGATAGATAGATAGATAGATAGATAGATAGATAGATAGATAGATAGATAGATACATAGATAGATAGATAGATACATAGATAGATAGGTAGATAGATAATGAGGAGTGTTAGATAGATAGATAGATAGATAGATAGATAGATAGATAGATAGATAGATAGATAATGAGGAGTGTTAGATAGATAGATAGATAGATAGATAGATAGATAGATAGATAGATAGATAATGAGGGAGGGATAGATAGATAGATAGATAGATAGATAGATAGATAGATAGATAGATAGATAGATAATGAGGAGTGTTAGATAGATAGATAGATAGATAGATAGATAGATAATGAGTGAGTGTAGATAGATAGATAGATAGATAGATAGATAGATAGATAGATAGATAATGAGTGTTAGATAGATAGATAGATAGATAGATAGATAGATAGATAATGAGGGAGGCAGATAGATAGATAGATAGATAGATAGATAGATAGATAGATAGATAGATAGATAGATAGATAGATAGATAGATAGATAGATAGATAATGAGTGTTAGATAGATAGATAGATAGATAGATAGATAGATAGATAGATAATGAGTGTTAGATAGATAGATAGATAGATAGATAGATAGATAGATAGATAGATAGACAGATAGATAGATAGATAGATAATGAGTGAGTGTTATATGGATAGATAGATAGATAGATAGATAGATAGATAGATAGATAGATAATGAGGAGTGTTAGATAGATAGATAGATAGATAGATAGATAGATAGATAGATAATAAGGAGGAAGGATAGATAGATAGATAGATAGATAGATAGATAGATAGATAATGAGTGTTAGATAGATAGATAGATAGATAGATAGATAGATAGATAGATAGATAGATAGATAATGAGGAGTGGTATATAGATAGATAGATAGATAGATAGATAGATAGATAGATAGATAGATAATTAGATAGATAGATAGATAGATAGATAGATAGATAGATAATGAGGATAGATAGATAGATAGATAGATAGATAGATAGATAGATAGATAATGAGGAGTGTTATATAGATAGATAGATAGATAGATAGATAGATAGATAGATAGATAGATAGATAGATAGATAATGAGGAGTGTTAGATAGATAGATAGATAGATAGATAGATAGATAGATAATGAGTGTTATATAGATAGATAGATAGATAGATAGATAGATAGATAGATAGATAGATAGATAGATAGATAGATAGATAGATAGATAGATAGATAGATAGATAGATAGATAGATAGATAGATAGATAGATAATGAGGAGTGTTAGATAGATAGATAGATAGATAGATAGATAGATAGATAATGAGGAGTGTTATATAGATAGATAGATAGATAGATAGATAGATAGATAGATAGATAGATAGATAGATAGATAGATAATTAAGAGTGTTAGATAGATAGATAGATAGATAGATAGATAGATAGATAATGAGGAGTGTTAGATTGATAGATAGATAGATAGATAGATAGATAGATAGATAGATAATGAGTGTTAGATAGATAGATAGATAGATAGATAGATAGATAGATAGATAGATAGATAATTAGAGTGTTAGATAGATAGATAGATAGATAGATAGATAGATAGATAGATAGATAATGAGGAGTGTTAGATAGATAGATAGATAGATAGATAGATAGATAGATAATGAGGAGTGTTATATAGATAGATAGATAGATAGATAGATAGATAGATAGATAATTAAGAGTGTTAGATAGATAGATAGATAGATAGATAGATAGATAGATAATGAGGGAGGCTAGATAGATAGATAGATAGATAGATAGATAGATAGATAGATAGATAGATAATGAGGAGTGTTAGATAGATAGATAGATAGATAGATAGATAGATAGATAGATAGATAGATAGATAGATAATTAGGAGTGTTAGATAGATAGATAGATAGATAGATAGATAGATAGATAGATAGATAGATAGATAGATAGATTAATAGACTGTTAGATAGATAGATAGATAGATAGATAGATAGATAGATAGATAGATAGATAGATAGATAGATAGGTAGATAGATAGATAGATAGATAGATAGATAGATAGATAGATAGATAGATAATGCGGAGTGTTAGATAGATACATAGATAGATAGATAGATAGATAGATAGATAGATAGATAGATAATGAGGACTGTTAGATAGATAGATAGATAGATAGATAGATAGATAGATAGATAATGAGGAGTGTTAGATAGATAGATAGATAGATAGATAGATAGATAGATAGATAGATAGATAATGAGGAGTGTTGGATAGATAGATAGATAGATAGATAGATAGATAGGTAGATAGATAATGAGGAGTGTTAGATAGATAGATAGATAGATAGATAGATAATGAGGAGTGTTAG
>JBBBDQ010019477.1:10000-12500 GCA_037127315.1 Ascarosepion bandense | reverse complement strand
AGGATAGATAGATAGATAGATAGATAGATAGATAGATAGATAGATAGATAATGAGGAGGTTAGATAGATAGATAGATAGATAGATAGATAGATAGATAGATAGATAATGAGGAGTGTTAGATAGATAGATAGATAGATAGATAGATAGATAGATAATGAGGAGTGTTAGATAGATAGAGATAGATAGATAGATAGATAGATAGATAAATGAGGAGTGTTAGATAGATAGATAGATAGATAGATAGATAGATAGGTAGATAGATAATGAGTGTTAGATAGATAGATAGATAGATAGATAGATAGATAGATAGATAGATAGATAGATAATGAGGAGTGTTAGATAGATAGATAGATAGATAGATAGATAGATAGATAGATAATGAGTGTTAGATAGATAGATAGATAGATAGATAGATAGATAGATAGATAGATAGATAGATAGATAGATAGATAGATAGATAATGAGGAGTGTTAGATAGATAGATAGATAGATAGATAGATAGATCGATAGATAGATAGATAGATATATAATGAGGAGTGTTAGATAGATAGATAGATAGATAGATAGATAGATAGATAGATAGATAGATAGATAGATAGATAATGAGGAGTGTTGATAGATAGATAGATAGATAGATAGATAGATAGATAGATAGATAGATAATGAGGGAGGAAGGATAGATAGATAGATAGATAGATAGATAGATAGGTAGATAGATAGATAGATAATGAGGGAGGTTAGATAGATAGATAGATAGATAGATAGATAGATAGATAATGAGGAGTGTTAGATAGATAGATAGATAGATAGATAGATAGAGAGAGAGAGAGAGAGAAAGAAAGAAAGAAAGATAGATAGATAGATAGACAGAGAGAGAGAGATAGATATAGATAAATACATATGTATGGATAGATAGATAGATAGATAGATAGATAGATAGATAGATAGATAGATAGATAGATAGATAGATAGATAATGAGGAGTGTTAGATAGATAGATAGATATAGATAGATAGATAGATAGATAGATAGATAGATAGATAATAAGGAGTGTTAGATAGATAGATAGATAGATAGATAGATAGATAGATAGATAATGAGTGTTAGATAGATAGATAGATAGATAGATAGATAGATAGATAGATAATGAGTGTTAGATAGATAGATAGATAGATAGATAGATAGATAGATAGATAGATAGATAGATAATGAGGAGTGTTATATAGATAGATAGATAGATAGATAGATAGATAGATAGATAGATAGATAGATAATTAGGAGTGTTAGATAGATAGATAGATAGATAGATAGATAGATAGATAGATAGATAATGAGGAGTGTTAGATAGATAGATAGATAGATAGATAGATAGATAGATAGATAGATAATGAGTGTTATATAGATAGATAGATAGATAGATAGATAGATAGATAGATAGATAGATAGATAGATAGATAGATAGATAGATAGATAGATAGATAGATAGATAGATAGATAGATAGATAGATAGATAGATAGATAATGAGGAGTGTTAGATAGATAGATAGATAGATAGATAGATAGATAATTAGTAGTGTTAGATAGATAGATAGATAGATAGATAGATAGATAGATAGATAGATAGATAGATAGATAATGAGGGAGGTTAGATAGATAGATAGATAGATAGATAGATAGATAATGAGTGTTATATAGATAGATAGATAGATAGATAGATAGATAGATAGATAGATAGATAGATAGATAGATAGATAATTAGGAGTGTTAGATAGATAGATAGATAGATAGATAGATAGATAGATAGATAGATAGATAGATAGATAGATAGATAATGAGGAGTGTTAGATAGATAGATAGATAGATAGATAGATAGATAATGAGGGAGTGTTATATAGATAGATAAATAGATAGACAGATAGATAGATAGATAGATAGATAGATAGGTAGATAGATAGATAGATAGATAGATAGATAATTAGGAGTGTTAGATAGATAGATAGATAGATAGATAGATAGATAGATAATGAGTGAGTGTTAGATAGATAGATAGATAGATAGATAGATAGATAGATAGATAGATAATGAGGAGTGTTATATAGATAGATAGATAGATAGATAGATAGATAGATAGATAGATAGATAGATAATTAGGAGTGTTAGATAGATAGATAGATAGATAGATAGATAGATAGATAGATAGATAGATAATGGAGGGATGGTTAGATAGATAGATAGATAGATAGATAGATAGATAGATAGATAGATAGATAGATAGATAGATAGATAGATAGATAGATAGATAGATAGATAGATAGATAATGAGGAGTGTTAGATAGATAGATAGATAGATAGATAGATAGATAGATAATGAGGAGTGTTATATAGATAGATAGATAGATAGATAGATAGATAGATAGACAGATAGATAGATAGATAGATAGATAGATAATGAGGAAGGATAGATAGATAGATAGATAGATAGATAGATAGATAGATAATG
>JBBBDQ010019477.1:0-5000 GCA_037127315.1 Ascarosepion bandense | reverse complement strand
TGTTAGATAGATAGATATATAGATAGATACATAGATAGATAGATAGATAGATAGATAATGAGGAGTGCTAGATAGATAGATAGATAGATAGATAGATAGATAGATAGATAGATAGATAGATAGATAGATAATGAGGAGTGTTTGATAGATAGATAGATAGATAGATAGATAGATAGATAGATAGATAATGAGGAGTGTTAGATAGATAGATAGATAGATAGATAGATAGATAGATAGATAGATAGATAGATAGATAATGAGGGAGTGTTAGATAGATAGATAGATAGATAGATAGATAGATAGATAGATAGATAGATAGATAGATGAATGAGGATAGATAGATAGATAGATAGATAGATAGATAGATAATGAGGAGTGTTAGATAGATAGATAGATAGATAGATAGATAGATAGATAGATAGATAGATAGATAGATAGATAATGAGGAGTGTTAGATAGATAGATAGATAGATAGATAGATAGATAGATAGATAGATAGATAGATAATGAGTGTTAGATAGATAGATAGATAGATAGATAGATAGATAGATAGATAGATAGATAATGAGGAGTGTTAGATAGATAGATAGATAGATAGATAGATAGATAGATAGATAGATAGATAATGAGGAGTGATAGATAGATAGATAGATAGATAGATAGATAGATAGATAGATAATGAGGAGTGTTAGATAGATAGATAGATAGATAGATAGATAGATAGATAGATAATGAGGAGTGTTAGATAGATAGATAGATAGATAGATAGATAGATAGATAGATAGATAGATAGATAGATAGATAATGAGGAGTTTAGATAGATAGATAGATAGATAGATAGATAGATAGATAGATAGATAGATAGATAGATAGATAATGAGGAGTGTTAGATAGATAGATAGATAGATAGATAGATAGATAGATAGATAATGAGGAGTGTTAGATAGATAGATAGATAGATAGATAGATAGATAGATAGATAGATAGATAGATAGATAGATAGATATATAGATAGATAGATAGATAGATAGATAATGAGGGAGTGTTAGATAGATAGATAGATAGATAGATAGATAGATAGATAGATAGATAGATAGATAGATAGATAATGAGGAGTGTTAGATAGATAGATAGATAGATAGATAGATAGATAGATAGATAATGAGGAGTGTTAGATAGATAGATAGATAGATAGATAGATAGATAGATAGATAGATAGATAGATAGATAATGAGGAGTGTTAGATAGATAGATAGATAGATAGATAGATAGATAGATAGATAGATAGATAGATAGATAATGAGTGTTAGATAGATAGATAGATAGATAGATAGATAGATAGATAGATAGATAGATAATGAGGAGTGTTAGATAGATAGATAGATAGATAGATAGATAGATAGATAATGAGGAGTGTTATATAGATAGATAGATAGATAGATAGATAGATAGATAGATAGATAATGAGTGTTAGATAGATAGATAGATAGATAGATAGATAGATAGATAGATAGATAGACAGAGAAAGATAGATAGATAGATAGATAGATAGATAGATAGATAGATAGATAGATAGATAATGAGGAGTGTTAGATAGATAGATAGATAGATAGATAGATAGATAGATAGATAGATAGATAGATAGATAGATAGATAGATAGATAATGAGGAGTGCTAGATAGATAGATAGATAGATAGATAGATAGATAGATAGATAGATAATGAGGAGTGATAGATAGATAGATAGATAGATAGATAGATAGATAGATAGATAGATAATGAGGAGTGTTAGATAGATAGATAGATAGATAGATAGATAGATAGATAGATAGATAGATAGATAGATAGATAGATAATGAGGGAGGTTAGATAGATAGATAGATAGATAGATAGATAGATAGATAGATAGATAGATAATGAGTGAGTTTTAGATAGATAGATAGATAGATAGATAGATAGATAATGAGGAGTGTTAGATAGATAGATAGATAGATAGATAGATAGATAATGAGGAGTGTTAGATAGATAGATAGATAGATAGATAGATAGATAGATAGATATATAGATAATGAGTGAGTGTTAGATAGATAGATAGATAGATAGATAGATAGATAGATAGATAGATAGATAGATAGATAATGAGGGAGTGTTAGATAGATAGATAGATAGATAGATAGATAGATAGATAGATAGATAATGAGTGTTAGATAGATAGATAGATAGATAGATAGATAGATAGATAGATAGATAGATAATGAGGGATAGTTAGATAGATAGATAGATAGATAGATAGATAGATAGATAGATAGATAGATAGATAGATAGATAATGAGGGATAGATAGATAGATAGATAGATAGATAGATAGATAGATAGATAGATAATGAGGAGTGTTAGATAGATAGATAGATAGATAGATAGATAGATAGATAGATAGATAGATAGATAATGAGGAGTGTTAGATAGATAGATATATAGATAGATACATAGATAGATAGATAGATAGATAGATAATGAGGAGTGCTAGATAGATAGATAGATAGATAGATAGATAGATAGATAGATAGATAGATAGATAGATAGATAATGGAGGGAGTGTTTGATAGATAGATAGATAGATAGATAGATAGATAGATAGATAGATATCTATCGATAGGCAGACAGATAGATAGATAGATAGATAGATAGATAGATAGATAGATAGATAGATAGATAATGAGGAGTGTTAGATAGATAGATAGATAGATAGATAGATAGATAGATAGATAGATAGATAGATAGATAATGAGGGAGTGTTAGATAGATAGATAGATAGATAGATAGATAGATAATGAGGAGTGTTAGATAGATAGATAGATAGATAGATAGATAGATAGATAGATAGATAGATAGATAATGAGGAGTGTTAGATAGATAGATAGATAGATAGATAGATAGATAGATAGATAGATAGATAGATAATGAGGAGTGTTAGATAGATAGATAGATAGATAGATAGATAGATAGATAGATAGATAATGAGGAGTGTTAGATAGATAGATAGATAGATAGATAGATAGATAGATAGATAGATAGATAATGAGGAGGATAGATAGATAGATAGATAGATAGATAGATAGATAGATAGATAATGAGGAGTGTTAGATAGATAGATAGATAGATAGATAGATAGATAGATAGATAATGAGGAGTGTTAGATAGATAGATAGATAGATAGATAGATAGATAGATAGATAGATAGATAGATAGATAATGAGGAGTTTTAGATAGATAGATAGATAGATAGATAGATAGATAGATAGATAGATAGATAGATAGATAGATAGATAATGAGGAGTGTTAGATAGATAGATAGATAGATAGATAGATAGATAGATAGATAATGAGGGAGGTTAGATAGATAGATAGATAGATAGATAGATAGATAGATAATGAGGAGTGTTAGATAGATAGATAGATAGATAGATATATAGATAGATAGATAGATAGATAGATAATGAGGAGTGTTAGATAGATAGATAGATAGATAGATAGATAGATAGATAGATAGATAGATAGATAGATAGATAATGAGGAGTGTTAGATAGATAGATAGATAGATAGATAGATAGATAGATAATGAGGAGTGTTAGATAGATAGATAGATAGATAGATAGATAGATAGATAGATAGATAGATAGATAATGAGAGTGTTAGATAGATAGATAGATAGATAGATAGATAGATAGATAGATAGATAGATAGATAGATAGATAATGAGGAGTGTTAGATAGATAGATAGATAGATAGATAGATAGATAGATAGATAGATAGATAGATAATGAGGAGTGTTAGATAGATAGATAGATAGATAGATAGATAGATAGATAATGAGGAGTGTTATATAGATAGATAGATAGATAGATAGATAGATAGATAGATAGATAATGAGGAGTGTTAGATAGATAGATAGATAGATAGATAGATAGATAGATAGATAGATAATGAGGAGTGTTAGATAGATAGATAGATAGATAGATAGATAGATAGATAGATAGATAGATAGATAATGAGGAGTGTTAGATAGATAGATAGATAGATAGATAGATAGATAGATAGATAGATAGATAGATAGATAGATAGATAGATAGATAGATAGATAATGAGGAGTGCTAGATAGATAGATAGATAGATAGATAGATAGATAGATAGATAGATAGATAGATAGATAATGAGGAGTGTTTGATAGATAGATAGATAGATAGATAGATAGATAGATAGATAGATAGATAGATAATGAGTGTTAGATAGATAGATAGATAGATAGATAGATAGATAGATAGATAGATAGATAATGAGGAGTGATAGATAGATAGTTAGATATATAGATAGATAGATAAAGTGGAGTGTTAGATAGATAGATAGATAGATAGATAGATAATGAGGAGTGATAGATAGATAGATAGATAGATAGATAGATAGATAATGACGAGTGATAGATAGATAGATAGATAGATAGATAGATAGATAGATAGATAGATAGATAGATAGATAGATAATGAGTGTTAGATAGATAGATAGATAGATAGATAGATAGATAGATAGATAGATAGATAGATAGTTAGATAGATAGATAGATAGATAGATAGATAGATAATGAGGAGTGTTAGATAGATAGATAGATAGATAGATAGATAGATAGATAATGAGGAGTGTTAGATAGATAGATATATAGATAGATAGATATATAGATAGATAGATAGATAGATAGATAGATAGATAGATAGATAGATAGATAGATAATGCGGAGTGTTAGATAGATAGATAGATAGATAGATAGATAGATAGATAGATAGATAGATAGATAATGAGGAGTGTTAGATAGATAGATAGATAGATAGATAGATAGATAGATATAGATAGATAGATAGATAGATAGATAATGAGGAGTGTTAGATAGATAGATAGATAAATAGATAGATAGATAGATAGATAGATAGATAGATAATGAGGGAGTGTTAG
>JBBBDQ010019475.1:0-5000 GCA_037127315.1 Ascarosepion bandense | reverse complement strand
ATAGATATGAACAGACTGAGATAGATAGATATGAAACAGACTGAGATAGATAGATAGAAACAGACTGAGATAGATAGATATGAACAGACTGAGATAGATAGATATGAACAGACAGATAGATAGATATGAACAGACTGAGATAGATAGATATGAACAGACTGAGATAGATAATATGAATGATTGAGATAGATAGATATGAACAGACTGAGATAGATAGATATGAACAGACTGAGATGGATAGATATGAACAGACTGAGATAGATAGATATGAACAGACTGAGATAGATAGATATGAACAGACTGAGACAGATAGATAGATAGATATGAACAGACTGATGATAGATAGATAGATAGATATGAACAGACTGAGATAGATAGATAGATACGAACAGACTGAGATAGATAGATAGATAGAAACAGACTGAGATAGATAGATAGATAGATAGATATGAACAGACGGAGATAGATAGATAGACAGACAAGTGAACAGACTGAGATAGATAGATAGATAGATATGAACAGACTGAGATAGATAGATAGATAGATAGATAGATATGAACAGACTGAGATAGATAGATAGATAGATATGGACAGACTGAGATAGATAGATAGATAGATATGAACAGACTGAGATAGATAGATAGATATGAACAGACTGAGATAGATAGATAGATGAATGATTGAGATAGATAGATAGATATGAACAGACTGAGATAGATAGATAGATATGAACAGACTGAGATAGATAGATAGATAAGTGAACAGACTGAGATAGATAGATAGATAGAAACAGACTGAGATAGATAGATAGATATGAACAGACTGAGATAGATAGATAGATATGAACAGACTGAGATAGATAGATAGATATGAACAGACTGAGATAGATAGATAGATAGATAGATATGAAATCGAGACCGAGATAGATGATAGATAGATAGATATGAACAGACTGAGATAGATAGATAGATAGATAGATATGAACAGACTGAGATAGATAGATAGATAGATAGATAGATAGATATGAAACAGACTGAGATAGATAGATAGATAGATAGATATGAACAGACTGAGATAGATAGATAGATAGATAGATATGAACAGACTGAGATAGATAGATAGATAGATAGATATGAACAGACTGAGATAGATAGATAGATAGATAGATATGAACAGACTGAGATAGATAGATAGATAGATAGATATGAACAGACTGAGATAGATAGATAGATAGATAGATATGAACAGACTGAGATAGATAGATAGATAGATAGATATGAACAGACTGAGATAGATAGATAGATAGATAGATACACAGACTGAGATAGATAGATAGATAGATAGATATGAACAGACTGAGATAGATAGATAGATAGATAGATAGAACAGACTGAGTGATAGATAGATAGATAGATAGATAGAAACAGACTGAGATAGATAGATAGATAGATAGATATGAACAGACTGAGATAGATAGATAGATAGATATGAACAGACTGAGATTGATAGATAGATAGATATGAACAGACTGAGATAGATAGATAGACAGATATGAACAGACTGAGATAGATAGATAAGTGAACAGACTGAGATAGATAGATAAGTGAACAGACTGAGATAGATAGATATGAACAGACTGAGATAGATAGATATGAACAGACTGAGATAGATAGATATGAACAGACTGAGATAGATAGATATGAACAGACTGAGATAGATAGATATGAACAGACTCTGAGATTATAGATAGATACATACACAGACTGAGATAGTTAGATATGAACAGACTGAGATAGATAGATATGAACAGACTGAGATAGATAGATATGAACAGACTGAGATAGATAGATATGAACAGACTGAGATAGATAGATATGAACAGACTGAGATAGATAGATATGAACAGACTGAGATAGATAGATATGAACAGACTGAGATAGATAGATATAAACAGACTGAGATAGATTAGGATATGAACAGACTGAGATAGATAGATATGAACAGACTGAGATAGATAGATATGAACAGACTGAGATAGATAAGACAGACAGACTGAGATAGATAGATAGATAGATAGATGAACAGACTGAGATAGATAGATAGATAGATAGATATGAACAGACTGAGATAGATAGATAGATAGATAGATATGAACAGACTGAGATAGATAGATAGATAGATATGAACAGACTGAGATAGATAGATAGATAGATAGATATGAACAGACTGAGATAGATAGATAGATAGATAGATATGAATGAAGACTGAGATAGATAGATAGATAGATATGAACAGACTGAGATAGATAGATAGATAGATATGAACAGACTGAGATAGATAGATAGATACAGAACAGACTGAGATAGATAGATAGATAGATATGAACAGACTGAGATAGTGACAGATAGATAGATATGAACAGACTGAGATAGATAGATAGATAGATATGAACAGACTGAGATAGATAGATAGATAGATATGCACAGACTGAGATAGAGAGATAGATAGATATGAACAGACTGAGATAGATAGATAGATAGATAGATATGAACAGACCAAGATAGATAAGATAGATAGATAGATATGAACAGACTGAGATAGATAGATAGATAGATAGATATGAACAGACTGAGATAGATAGATAGATAGATAGATATGAACAGACTGAGATAGATAGATAGATAGATAGATATGAACAGACTGAGATAGATAGATAGATAGATAAGGAACAGACCGAGATAGATAGATAGATAGATATGAACAGACTGAGATAGATAGATAGATAGATATGAACAGACTGAGATGGATAGATAGATATGATATGAACAGACCGAGATAGATAGATAGATATGAACAGACTGGATGATAGATAGATAGATAGATATGAACAGACTGAGATAGATAGATAGATAGATAGAAACAGACTGAGATAGATAGATAGATAGATATGAACAGACTGAGATAGATAGATAGATAGATATGAACAGACTGAGATAGATAGATAGATAGATATGAACAGACTGAGATAGACAGACAGACAGATATGAACAGACTGAGATAGATAGATAGATAGATATGAACAGACTGAGATAGATAGATAGATAGATATGAACAGACTGAGAGACAGATAGATAGATAGATATGAACAGACTGAGATAGATAGATAGATAGAAAGAATGAATGGAGATAGATAGATAGATAGATATGAACAGACTGAGATAGATAGATAGATAGATATGAACAGACTGAGATAGATAGATAGATAGATATGAACAGACTGAGATAGATAGATAGATAGATATGAACAGACTGAGATAGATAGATAGATAGATATGAACAGACTGAGATAGATAGATAGATAGATATGAACAGATTGAGATAGATAGATAGATAGATATGAACAGACGGAGATAGATAGATAGATAGATATGAACAGACTGAGATAGATAGATAGATAGATATGAACAGACTGAGATAGATAGATAGATAGATAAGTGAACAGACTGAGATAGATAGATAGATAGATAGATATGAATGACTGAGATAGATAGATAGATAGATATGAACAGACTGAGATAGATAGATAGATAGATATGAACAGACTGAGATAGATAGATAGATAGATATGAACAGACTGAGATAGATAGATAGATAGATATGAACAGACTGAGATAGATAGATAGATAGATATGAACAGACTGAGATAGATAGATAGATAGATATGAACAGACTGGAGATAGATAGATAGATAGATATGAACAGACTGAGATAGATAGATAGATAGATATGAACAGACTGAGATAGATAGATAGATAGATTGAACAGACGGGGAGATAGACAGATAGATAGATAGAACAGACTGAGATAGATAGATAGAGGAACAGACTGAGATAGATAGATAGATAGATATGAACAGACTGAGATAGATAGATAGATAGATATGAACAGACTGAGATAGATAGATAGATAGATATGAACAGACTGAGATAGATAGATAGATAGATATGAACAGACTGAGATAGATAGATAGATATGAACAGACTGAGATAGATAGATAGATAGATATGAACAGACTGAGATAGATAGATAGATAGATATGAACAGACTGAGATAGATAGATAGATAGATATGAACAGACTGAGATAGATAGATAGATAGAAAGGAACAGACTGAGATAGATAGATAGATAGATAGATATGAACAGACTGAGATAGATAGATAGATAGATAGATATGAACAGACTGAGATAGATAGATAGATAGATGAACAGACTGAGATAGATAGATAGATAGATATGAACAGACTGAGATAGATAGATAGATAGATATGAACAGACTGAGATAGATAGATAGATAGATATGAACAGACTGAGATAGATAGATAGATAGATATGAACAGATCGAGATAGATAGATAGATAGATATGAACAGACTGAGATAGATAGATAGATAGATATGAACAGACTGAGATAGACAGATAGATAGATATGAACAGACTGAGATAGATAGATAGATAGATATGAACAGACTGAGATAGATAGATAGATAGATGCTTGAACAGACTGAGATAGATAGATAGATAGATATGAACAGACTGAGATAGATAGATAGATAGATATGAACAGACTGAGATAGATAGATAGATAGATATGAACAGACTGAGATAGATAGATAGATAGATATGAACAGAGACTGAGATAGATAGATAGATAGATATGAACAGACTGAGATAGATAGATAGATAGATATGAACAGACTGAGATAGATAGATAGATAGATACGGAACAGACTGAGATAGATAGATAGATAGATAAGTGAACAGACTGAGATAGATAGACAGACAGACAGAAACAGACTGAGATAGATAGATAGATAGATATGAACAGACTGAGATAAGTCAGATAGATAGATATGAACAGACTGAGATAGATAGATAGATAGATATGAACAGACAGATAGATAGATAGATAGATATGAACAGACTGAGATAGACAGACAGAT
>JBBBDQ010019452.1:5000-7500 GCA_037127315.1 Ascarosepion bandense | reverse complement strand
GAGATAGTTAGATAGATAGATAGATAGATAGATGTGAATAAACTGAGATAGATAGATAGATAGATAGACAGATAGATGTGAATAAACTGAGATAGATAGATAGATAGATAGATAGATAGATAGATAGATAGATAGATAGACAGATAGATGTGAATAAACTGAGATAGATAGATAGATAGATAGATAGATAGATAGATAGATGTGAATAAACTTAGATAGATAGATAGACAGATAGATGTGAATAAACTGAGATAGATAGATAGATAGATAGATAGATGTGAATAAACTGAGATAGATAGATAGATAGATAGATAGATAGATAGATAGATAGATGTGAATAAACTGAGATAGATAGATAGATAGATGTGAATAAACTGAGATAGATAGATAGATAGATAGATAGATAGATGAATAAACTGAGATAGATAGATAGATAGATAGATAGATGAATAAACTGAGATAGATAGATAGATAGATAGATAGATAGATAGATAGATAGATAGATGAATAAACTGATAGATAGATAGACAGATAGATGTGAATAAACTGAGATAGATAGATAGATAGATAGATAGATAGATAGATAGATAGATAGATAGATAGATGTGAATAAACTGAGATAGATAGATAGATAGATAGATAGATAGATAGATGTGAATAAACTGAGATAGATAGATAGATAGATAGATGTGAATAAACTGAGATAGATAGATAGATAGATAGATAGATAGATAGATAGATAGATAGATAGATAGATAGATGTGAATAAACTGAGATAGATAGACAGATAGATAGATATATGTGAATAAACTGAGATAGATAGATGTGTGGAATAAATCCTGAGATAGATAGATAGACAGATAGGTGTGAATAAACAGAGATAGATAGATAGATAGATGTGAATAAACTGAGATAGATAGATAGATAGATGTGAATAAACTGAGATAGATAGATAGATAGATAGATAGATAGATAGATAGATAGATAGATAGATAGAGATGTGAATAATCTGAGATAGATAGATAGATAGATAGATAGGTAGATAGATAGACAGATAGATAGATGTGAATAAACTGAGATAGATAGATAGATAGATAGATAGATAGACAGATAGATGTGAATAAACTTAGATAGATAGACAGATAGATGTGAATAAACTGAGATAGATAGATAGATAGATAGATAGATAGATAGATAGATAGATAGATAGATAGATGTGAATAAACTTAGATAGATAGATAGACAGATAGATGGAATAAACTGAGATAGATAGATAGATAGATAGATAGTTAGATAGATAGATGTGGAATAACTGAGATAGATAGATAGATAGATAGATAGATAGATAGATAGATAGATAGATAGAAAGATAGATGAATAAACTGAGATAGATAGATAGATAGATAGATAGATAGATAGATAGATAGATAGATAGATAAATATATAGATAGATAGATGGAATAAACTGAGATAGATAGATAGATAGATAGATAGATAGATAGATAGATAGATAGATAGATAGATAGATGTGAATAAACTGAGATAGATAGATAGATAGATAGATAGATAGATAGACAGAGAGAGGGAACAAACTGAGATAGATAGATAGATAGATAGATAGATAGATAGATGTGAATAAACTTAGATAGATAGACAGATAGATGTGAATAAACTGAGATAGATAGATAGATAGATAGATAGATAGATAGATAGATGTGAATAAACTGAGATAGATAGATAGATAGATAGATAGATAGATAGATAGATAGATGTGAATAAACTGAGATAGATAGATAGATAGATAGATAGATGTGAATAAACTGAGATAGATAGATTGATAGATAGATAGATAGATAGATAGATAGATAGATAGATGTGAATAAACTGAGATAGATAGATAGATAGATAGATAGATAGATAGATAGATAGATAGATAGATAGATAGATGAATAAACTGAGATAGATAGATAGATAGATAGATAGATAGATAGATAGATAGATAGATAGATGTGAATAAACTCAGATAGATAGATAGATAGATAGATAGATTGATAGATAGATAGATAGATAGATAGATAGATAGATAGATAGATATGAATAAACTGAGATAGATAGATAGATAGATAGATAGATAGATAGATAGATAGATAGATGTGAATAAACTGAGATAGATAGATAGATAGATAGATGTGAATAAACTGAGATAGATAGATAGATGTGAATAAACTGAGATAGATAGATAGATAGATAGATAGATAGATAGATAGATAGATGTGAATAATCTGAGATAGATAGATAGATAGATAGATAGATAGATAGATAAATGTGAATAAACTGAGATAGATAGATGTGAATAAACTTAGATAGATAGACAGATAGATAGATGTACTAAACTGAGATAGATAGATAGATAGACAGATAGATGTGCATAAACTGAGATAGTTAGATAGATAGACAGATAGATAGATGTGAATAAACTGAGATAGATAGATAGATAGAT
>JBBBDQ010019448.1:2500-13828 GCA_037127315.1 Ascarosepion bandense | reverse complement strand
GACTGGTATAGACAGATAGATAGATAGATATGAACCGACTGGTATAGATAGATAGATAGATAGATAGATAGATAGATAGATATGAACCGACTGGTATAGATAGATAGATAGATAGATAGATAGATAGATATGAACCGACTGGTATAGATAGATAGATATGAACCGACTGGTATAGATAGATAGATAGATAGATATGAACCGACTGGTATAGATAGATAGATAGATAGATATGAACCGACTGGTATAGATAGATAGATAGATAGATAGATAGATAGATATGAACCGACTGGTATAGATAGATAGATAGATAGATAGATATGAACCGACTGGTATAGATAGATAGATATGAACCGACTGGTATAGATAGATAGATAGATAGATATGAACCGACTGGTATAGATAGATAGATATGAACCGACTGGTATAGATAGATAGATAGATAGATAGATATGAACCGACTGGTATAGATAGATAGATAGATAGATAGATAGATAGATATGAACCGACTGGTATAGATAGATAGATAGATAGATAGATAGATAGATATGAACCGACTGGTATAGATAGATAGATATGAACCGACTGGTATAGATAGATAGATAGATAGATATGAACCGACTGGTATAGATAGATAGATAGATAGATATGAACCGACTGGTATAGATAGATAGATAGATAGATAGATAGATATGAACCGACTGGTATAGATAGATAGATAGATAGATAGATATGAACCGACTGGTATAGATAGATAGATATGAACCGACTGGTATAGATAGATAGATAGATAGATATGAACCGACTGGTATAGATAGATAGATATGAACCGACTGGTATAGATAGATAGATAGATAGATAGATATGAACCGACTGGTATAGATAGATAGATAGATAGATAGATAAGTGAACCGACTGGTATAGATAGATAGATAGATAGATAGATAGATATGAACCGACTGGTATAGATAGATAGATAGATAGATAGATAGATATGAACCGACTGGTATAGATAGATAGATAGATAGATAGATAGATATGAACCGACTGGTATAGATAGATAGATAGATAGATAGATATGAACCGACTGGTATAGATAGATAGATAGATAGATATGAACCGACTGGTATAGATAGATAGATAGATAGATAGATAGATAGATAGATAGATATGAACCGACTGGTATAGATAGATAGATATGAACCGACAGGTATAGATAGATAGATAGATAGATAGATAGATAGATAGATAGATATGCAAACCGACTGGTATAGATAGATAGATATGAACCGACAGGTATAGATAGATAGATAGATAGATAGATAGATATGAACCGACTGGTATAGATAGATAGATATGAACCGACTGGTATAGATAGATAGATATGAAACGACTGGTATAGATAGATAGATAGATAGATAGATAGATATGAACCGACTGGTATAGATAGATAGATATGAACCGACTGGTATAGATAGATAGATAGATAGATATGAACCGACTGGTATAGATAGATAGATAGATAGATAGATATGAACCGACTGTAGATATGAACCGACTGGTATAGATAGATAGATAGATAGATAGATATGAACCGACTCATATATAGATAGATAGATAGATAGATAGATAGATAGATATGAACCGACTGGTATAGATAGATAGATAGATAGATAGATAGATAGATATGAACCGACTGGTATAGATAGATAGATAGATAGATATGAACCGACTGGTATAGATAGATAGATAGATAGATAGATAGATATGAACCGACTGGTATAGATAGATAGATAGATAGATATATAGATAGATATGAACCGACTGGTATAGATAGATAGATAGATAGATAGATATGAACCGACTGGTATAGATAGATAGATAGATATGAACTGACTGGTATAGATAGATAGATAGATATGAACCGACTGGTATAGATAGATAGATAGATATGAACCGACTGGTATAGATAGATAGATAGATATGAACCGACTGTATAGATAGATAGATAGATATGAACCGACTGGTATAGATAGATAGATAGATATGAACCGACTGGTATAGATAGATAGATAGATATGAACCGACTGGTATAGATAGATAGATAGATAGATAGATAGATAGATAGATATGAACCGACTGGTATAGATAGATAGATAGATAGATATGAACCGACTGGTATAGATAGATAGATAGATAGTTATGAACCGACTGGTATAGATAGATAGATAGATAGTTATGAACCGACTGGTATAGATAGATAGATAGATAGATATGAACCGACTGGTATAGATAGATAGATAGATAGATAGATAGATAGATAGATATGAACCGACTGGTATAGATAGATAGATAGATAGATAGATATGAACCGACTGGTATAGATAGATAGATAGATAGATAGATAGATAGATAGATAGATATGAACCGACTGGTATAGATAGATAGATAGATAGATAGATAGATAGATATGAACCGACTCGTATAGATAGATAGATAGATAGATAGATATGAACCGACTTCGGCAGATACATAGATCGATAGATAGATAGATATGAACCGACTTCGGCAGATACATAGATCGATAGATAGAGATATAGATAGATAGATCGATAGATAGAGATATAGTTAGATAGATAGGTATGAACCGACTGCGGCAGATAGATAAATAGATCGATAGATAGAGATATCGATAGATAGATAGATAGATATGAACCGACTGCGGCAGATAGATAGATCGATAGATAGAGATATAGATAGATAGATGGATATGAACCGACTGCGGGTGCAGATTGATAGATCGATCGACAGATAGAGATATAGATAGATAGATATGAACCGACTGCGGCAGATAGATAGACAGAAACTGACTGAGATAGATAGATAGATCGATAGATAGATAGATATGAACCGACTGCGCATATAGATAGATAGATCGATAGATAGAGATATAGATAGATAGATATGAACCGACTGCGGCATATAGATAGATCGATAGATAGAGATATAGATAGATAGATAGATATGAACCGACTTCGGCAGATACATAGATCGATAGATAGATAGATAGATATGAACCGACTTCGGCAGATAGATAGATCGATAGATAGAGATATAGATAGATAGATATGAACCGACTTCGGCAGATAGATAGATCGATAGATATAGATATAGAGAGATAGATAGATATGAACCGACTTCGGCAGATAGATAGATCGATAGATAGAGATATAGATAGATAGATATGAACCGACTTCGGCAGATAGATAGATCCATAGATAGAGATATAGATAGATAGATAGGTATGAACCGACTGCGGCAGAGATAGATAGATAGTTATGAACCGACTGCGGCAGATAGATAGATCGATAGATAGATATAGATAGATAGATATGAACCGACTGCGGCAGATAGATAGATCGATAGATAGATAGAGATATAGATAGATAGATATGAACCGACTGCGGCAGATAGATCGATCGATCGATAGATAGATAGATATGAACCGACTGGTATAGATAGATAGATAGATAGATAGATAGATATGAACCGACTGGTATAGATAGATAGATATGAACCGACTGGTATAGATAGATAGATAGATATGAGACCTGACTGGTATAGATAGATAGATAGATAGATAGATAGATAGATAGATAAATATGAACCGACTGGTATAGATAGATAGATAGATAGATAGATAAATATGAACCGACTGGTATAGATAGATAGATAGATAGATAGATAGATAGATATGAACGAATGGGTATAGATAGATAGATAGATAGATAGATATGAACCGACTGGTATAGATAGATAGATAGATAGATAGATATGAACCGACTGGTATAGATAGATAGATAGATAGATAGATATGAACCGACTGGTATAGATAGATAGATAGATAGATATGAACCGACTGGTATAGATAGATAGATAGATAGATAGATAGATAGATATGAACCGACTGGTATAGATAGATAGATAGATAGATAGATAGATAGATAGATATGAACCGACTGGTATAGATAGATAGATAGATAGATAGATAGATAGATATGAACCGACTGGTATAGATAGATAGATAGATAGATAGATAGATATGAACCGACTGGTATAGATAGATAGATAGATAGATAGATAGATAGATATGAACCGACTGGTATAGATAGATAGATAGATAAATATGAACCGACTGGTATAGATAGATAGATAGATAGATATGAACCGACTGGTATAGATAGATAGATAGATAGATATGAACCGACTGGTATAGATAGATAGATATGAACCGACTGGTATAGATAGATAGATAGATAGATAGATATGAACCGACTGGTATAGATAGATAGATATGAACCGACTGGTATAGATAGATAGATAGATAGATAGATAGATATGAACCGACTGGTATAGATAGATAGATAGATAGATAGATAGATAGATATGAACCGACTGGTATAGATAGATAGATAGATAGATAGATAGATATGAACCGACTGGTATAGATAGATAGATAGATAGATAGATATGAACCGACTGGTATAGATAGATAGATAGATAGATAGATAGATATGAACCGACTGGTATAGATAGATAGATAGATAGATAGATAGATATGAACCGACTGGTATAGATAGATAGATAGATAGATAGATAGATATGAACCGACTGGTATAGATAGATAGATAGATAGATAGATAGATATGAACCGACTGGTATAGATAGATAGATAGATAAATATGAACCGACTGGTATAGATAGATAGATAGATAGATATGAACCGACTGGTATAGATAGATAGATATATAGATATGAACCGACTGGTATAGATAGATAGATATGAACCGACTGGTATAGATAGATAGATAGATAGATAGATATGAACCGACTGGTATAGATAGATAGATATGAACCGACTGGTATAGATAGATAGATAGATAGATAGATAGATATGAACCGACTGGTATAGATAGATAGATAGATAGATAGATAGATATGAACCGACTGGTATAGATAGATAGATAGATAGATAGATAGATATGAACCGACTGGTATAGATAGATAGATAGATAGATAGATATGAACCGACTGGTATAGATAGATAGATAGATAGATAGATAGATATGAACCGACTGGTATAGATAGATAGATAGATAGATAGATAGATATGAACCGACTGGTATAGATAGATAGATAGATAGATAGATAGATATGAACCGACTGGTATAGATAGATAGATAGATAGATAGATATGAACCGACTGGTATAGATAGATATATAGATAGATAGATAGATATGAACCGACTGGTATAGATAGATAGATAGATAGATAGATAGATAGATAGATAGATAGATAGATAGATATGAACCGACTGGTATAGATAGATAGATAGATAGATAGATAGATAGATAGATATGAACCGACTGGTATAGATAGATAGATAGATAGATAGATAGATAGATATGAACCGACTGGTATAGATAGATAGATAGATAGATAGATAGATATGAACCGACTGGTATAGATAGATAGATAGATAGATAGATAGATATGAACCGACTGGTATAGATAGATAGATAGATAGATAGATAGATAGATATGAACCGACTGGTATAGATAGATAGATAGATAGATAGATAGATAGATATGAACCGACTGGTATAGATAGATAGATAGATAGATAGATATGAACCGACTGGTATAGATAGATAGATAGATAGATAGATAGATAGATATGAACCGACTGGTATAGATAGATAGATAGATATGAACCGACTGGTATAGATAGATAGATAGATAGATAGATAGATATGAACCGACTGGTATAGATAGATAGATAGATAGATAGATAGATAGATATGAACCGACTGGTATAGATAGATAGATAGATATGAACCGACTGGTATAGATAGATAGATAGATATGAACCGACTGGTATAGATAGATAGATAGATAGATATGAACCGACTGGTATAGATAGATAGATAGATATGAACCGACTGGTATAGATAGATAGATAGATAGATATGAACCGACTGGTATAGATAGATAGATAGATAGATATGAACCAGACTGGTATAGATAGATAGATAGATAGATATGAACCGACTGGTATAGATAGATAGATAGATAGATACATAGATAGATATGAACCGACTGGTATATAGATAGATAGATAGATAGATAGATATGAACCGACTGGTATAGATAGATAGATAGATAGATAGATATGAACCGACTGGTATAGATAGATAGATAGATATATAGATAGATATGAACCGACTGGTATAGATAGATAGATAGATATGAACCGACTGGTATAGATAGATAGATAGATAGATATGAACCGACTGGTATAGATAGATAGATAGATAGATACATAGATAGATATGAACCGACTGGTATAGATAGATAGATAGATAGATAGATAGATATGAACCGACTGGTATAGATAGATAGATAGATAGATAGATAGATATGAACCGACTGGTATAGATAGATAGATAGATATGAACCGACTGGTATAGATAGATAGATAGATATGAACCGACTGGTATAGATAGATAGATAGATAGATATGAACCGACTGGTATAGATAGATAGATAGATAGATATGAACCGACTGGTATAGATAGATAGATAGATAGATATGAACCGACTGGTATAGATAGATAGATAGATAGATATGAACCGACTGGTATAGATAGATAGATAGATAGATAGATAGATATGAACCGACTGGTATAGATAGATAGATAGATAGATAGATAGATAGATATGAACCGACTGGTATAGATAGATAGATAGATAGATAGATAGATATGAACCGACTGGTATAGATAGATAGATAGATATATAGATAGATAAGGAATGACTGGTATAGATAGATAGATAGATATGAACCGACTGGTATAGATAGATAGATAGATAGATATGAACCGACTGGTATAGATAGATAGATAGATAGATATGAACCGACTGGTATAGATAGATAGATAGATAGATAGATAGATAGATATGAACCGACTGGTATAGATAGATAGATAGATAGATAGATAGATATGAACCGACTGGTATAGATAGATAGATAGATAGATAGATAGATATGAACCGACTGGTATAGATAGATAGATAGATAGATAGATAGATATGAACCGACTGGTATAGATAGATAGATAGATATGAACCGACTGGTATAGATAGATAGATAGATATGAACCGACTGGTATAGATAGATAGATAGATATGAACCGACTGGTATAGATAGATAGATAGATAAGTGAACCGACTGGTATAGATAGATAGATAGATATGAACCGACTGGTATAGATAGATAGATAGATATGAACCGACTGGTATAGATAGATAGATAGATATGAACCGACTGGTATAGATAGATAGATAGATAGATATGAACCGACTGGTATAGATAGATAGATAGATATGAACCGACTGGTATAGATAGATAGATAGATATGAACCGACTGGTATAGATAGATAGATAGATATGAACCGACTGGTATAGATAGATAGATAGATAGATATGAACCGACTGGTATAGATAGATAGATAGATATGAACCGACTGGTATAGATAGATAGATAGATATGAACCGACTGGTATAGATAGATAGATAGATATGAACCGACTGGTATAGATAGATAGATAGATAGATTGATAGATATGAACCGACTGGTATAGATAGATAGATAGATAGATAGATAGATAGATAGATAGATATGAACCGACTGGTATAGACAGATAGATAGATAGATATGAACCGACTGGTATAGATAGATAGATAGATAGATAGATAGATAGATATGAACCGACTGGTATAGATAGATAGATAGATAGATATGAACCGACTGGTATAGATAGATAGATAGATAGATATGAACCGACTGGTATAGATAGATAGATATGAACCGACTGGTATAGATAGATAGATATGAACCGACTGGTATAGATAGATAGATAGATAGATAGATATGAACCGACTGGTATAGATAGATAGATATGAACCGACTGGTACAGATAGATAGATAGATAGATAGATAGATATGAACCGACTGGTATAGATAGATAGATAGATAGATATGAACCGACTGGTATAGATAGATAGATAGATAGATAGATATGAACCGACTGGTATAGACAGATAGATAGATAGATATGAACTGACTAGTATAGATAGATAGATAGATAGATAGATAGATATGAACTGATTGGTATAGATAGATAGATAGATATGAACCGACTGGTATAGATAGATAGATAGATAGATAGATAGATATGAACCGACTGGGTATAGATAGATAGATAGATAGATAGATAGATAGATATGAACCGACTGGTATAGATAGATAGATAGATAGATAGATAGATAGATATGAACCGACTGGTATAGATAGATAGATAGATAGATAGATAGATAGATAGATATGAACCGACTGGTATAGATAGATAGATAGATAGATAGATAGATATGAACCGACTGGTATAGATAGATAGATAGATAGATAGATAGATATGAACCGACTGGTATAGATAGATAGATAGATAGATAGATAGATAGATATGAACTGACTGGTATAGATAGATAGATAGATAGATATATAGATAGATATGAACCGACTGGTATAGATAGATAGATAGATAGATAGATAGATATGAACCGACTGGTATAGATAGATAGATAGATAGATATATAGATAGATATGAACCGACTGGTATAGATAGATAGATAGATAGATATATAGATAGATATGAACCGACTGGTATAGATAGATAGATAGATAGATAGATAGATAGATATGAACCGACTGGTATAGATAGATAGATAGATAGATAGATAGATAGATAGATATGAACCGACTGGTATAGATAGATAGATAGATAGATAGATAGATAGATATGAACCGACTGGTATAGATAGATAGATAGATAGATAGATAGATAGATATGAACCGACTGGTATAGATAGATAGATAGATATGAACCGACTGGTATAGATAGATAGATAGATATGAACCGACTGTATAGATAGATAGATAGATATGAACCGACTGGTATAGATTGATAGATAGATATGAACCGACTGGTATAGATAGATAGATAGATATGAACCGACTGGTATAGATAGATAGATAGATATGAACCGACTGGTATAGATAGATAGATAGATATGAACCGACTGGTATAGATAGATAGATAGATATGAACCGACTGGTATAGATAGATAGATAGATATGAACCGACTGTATAGATAGATAGATAGATATGAACCGACTGGTAAGGATAGATAGATAGATATATAGATAGATATGAACCGACTGGTATAGATAGATAGATAGATAGATAGATATGAACCGACTGGTATAGATAGATAGATAGATATGAACCGACTGGTATAGATAGATAGATATGAACCGACTGGTATAGATAGATAGATAGATATGAACCGACTGGTATAGATAGATAGATAGATATGAACCGACTGGTATAGATAGATAGATAGATATGAACCGACTGGTATAGATAGATAGATAGATATGAACCGACTGGTATAGATAGATAGATAGATATGAACCGACTGGTATAGATAGATAGATAGATATGTGAACCGACTGGTATAGATAGATAGATAGATATGAACCGACTGGTATAGATAGATAGATAGATATGAACCGACTGGTATAGATAGATATATAGATAGATAGATATGAACCGACTGGTATAGATAGATAGATAGATAGATATGAACCGACTGGTATAGATAGATAGATAGATAGATAGATATGAACCGACTGTATAGATAGATAGATAGATAGATATGAACCGACTGGTATAGATAGATAGATAGATAGATAGATATGAACCGACTGGTATAGATAGATAGATAGATAGATAGATAGACATGAACCGACTGGTATAGATAGATAGATAGATAGATAGACATGAACCGACTGGTATAGATAGATAGATAGATAGATAGATATGAACCGACTGGTATAGATAGATAGATAGATAGATAGATAGACATGAACCGACTGGTATAGATAGATAGATAGATAGATAGATAGATAGATATGAACCGACTGGTATAGATAGATAGATAGATAGATAGATAGATATGAACCGACTGGTATAGATAGATAGATATGAACCGACTGGTATAGATAGATAGATAGATAGATAGATAGATATGAACCGACTGGTATAGATAGATAGATAGATAGATATGAACCGACTGGTATAGATAGATAGATAGATAGATAGATATGAACCGACTGGTATAGATAGATAGATAGATAGATATGAACCGACTGGTATAGATAGATAGATAGATATGAACCGACTGGTATAGATAGATAGATAGATAGATATGAACCGACTGGTATAGATAGATAGATAGATAGATAGATATGAACCGACTGGTATAGATAGATAGATAGATAGATAGATAGATATGAACCGACTGGTATAGATAGATAGATAGATAGATAGATATGAACCGACTGGTATAGATAGATAGATAGATAGATAGATAGATATGAACCGACTGGTATAGATAGTTAGATAGATAGATAGATATGAACCGACTGGTATAGATAGTTAGATAGATAGATAGATAGATAGATAGATATGAACCGACTGGTATAGACAGATAGATAGATAGATAGATATGAACCGACTGGTATAGATAGATAGATAGATAGATAGATAGATAGATAGATATGAACCGACTGGTATAGATAGATAGATAGATAGATAGATATGAACCGACTGGTATAGATAGATAGATATGAACCGACTGGTATAGATAGATAGATAGATAGATAGATAGATAGATAGATAGATATGAACCGACTGGTATAGATAGATAGATATGAACCGACTGGTATAGATAGATAGATAGATAGATATGAACCGACTGGTATAGATAGATAGATAGATAGATAGATAGATAGATATGAACCGACTGGTATAGATAGATAGATATGAACCGACTGGTATAGATAGATAGATATGAACCGACTGGTATAGATAGATAGATATGAACCGACTGGTATAGATAGATAGATAGATAGATAGATAGATATGAACCGACTGGTATAGATAGATAGATAGATTTATAGATAGATAGATAGATAGATATGAACCGACTGGTATAGATAGATAGATAGATAGATAGATATGAACCGACTGGTATAGATAGATAGATAGATAGATATATAGATAGATATGAACCGACTGGTATAGATAGATAGATAGATAGATAGATAGATAGATATGAACCGACTGGTATAGATAGATAGATAGAT
>JBBBDQ010019439.1:0-14502 GCA_037127315.1 Ascarosepion bandense | reverse complement strand
AAAATATACGATAAGATTATACGAGACATATGAAAATATAGAATGTCGGGTGAAAATGAGGAAATATTTCAAAATGACAAATGAGACAAAGAGGCCAAGATAAGAATATACGATAAGATTATACGAGACATATGAAAATATAGAATGTCAGGTGAGAAATACAGGGAAATATTTCAAAATGACAAATGAGACAAAGAGGCCAAGATAAGAATATACGATAAGATTATACGAGACATATGAAAATATAGAATGTCAGGTGAGAAATACGGGAAATATTTCAAAATGACAAATGAGACAAAGAAGGCCAAGATAAGAATATACGATAAGATTATACGAGACATATGAAAATATAGAATGTCCAGGTGAGAAATACAGGGAAATATTTCAAAATGACAAATGAGACAAAGAGGCCAAGATAAGAATATACGATAAGATTATACGGTATAAGAAATATAGAATGTCAGGTGAGAAATACAGGGAAATATTTCAAAATGACAAATGAGACAAAGAAGGCCAAGATAAGAATATACGATAAGATTATACGAGACATATGAAAATATCCAGAATGTCAGGTGAAAATACAGGGAAATATTTCAAAATGACAAATGAAGCAAAGAGGCCAAAGATAAGAATATGCAGATAAGATTATACGGGGACTATTGAAAGTATAAAATCTCTCGGGTGAGAAATACGGGAGATAATTTAAGGCGGCAATGGAGACAAAGAGCCAAGATGGAACAATACGATAAGATTATACGAGACATATGAAAATATAGAATGTCAGGTGGAAAGTATGAGGAAATATTTCAAAATGACAAATGAGACAAGAGGCCAAGATAAGAATATACGATAAGATTATACAAAACAATATATGAAAATATAGAATGTCAGGTGAGAAATACAGGGAAATATTCCAAAATGACAAATGAGACAAAGAGGCCAAGATAAGAATATACGATAAGATTATACGAGACATATGAAAATATAGAATGTCAGGTGAGAAATACAGGGAAATATTTCAAAATGACAAATGAGACAAAGAGGCCAGATAAGAATATACGATAAGATTATACGAGACATATGAAAATATGAAGATATGGAGTGAGAAATACAGGGAAATATTTCAAAATGACAAATGAGACAAAGGCCAAGATAAGGACATGTGATAAGATACATACAGACATATGAAAATATAGAATGTCAAAAGAACGAGAAATACAGGGAAATATTTCAAAATGACAAATGAGACAAAAAGGGCCAAGATTCATACATATATACAAAATATACGATAAGATTATACGAGACATATGGCATAGAATGTCAGGTGAGAAATACGGAAATATTTCAAATGACAAATGAGACAAGAGGCCAAGATAAGAATATACGATAAGATTATACGAGACATATGAGAAAATATAAGTGTCAGGTGAGAAAAGCAGAATATTTAAATGACAAATGAGACAAAGGAGCCAAGATAAGAATATACGATAAGATTATACGAGACATATGAAAATATAGAATGTCAGGTGAGAAATACGAAATATTTCAAATGACAAATGAGATGAAGTGCAAGATAAGAATATACAGTAAATTATACGAGACTTTTAAAAATCTATAATCTCAGGTGAAAATACAGGAGGTATTTCTAAAATGACAAATGAGACAAAAGAGCCAAGATAAAGGAGAAATATAGATAAGATTATACGAGACATATGAAAATATAGAAATATAGAATTGAAAAATATGAAGCTAAAAATGACAAATGAGACAAAGAGGCCAAGATAAGAATATGCAATAAGATTATAAAATACATGAAGAAATATAGAATGTCAGGTGAGAAATACAGGGAAATATTTCAAAATGATTAAATGAGACAAAGAAGGCCAAGATAAGAATATACGATAAGATTATACGAGACATATGAAAATATAGAATGTCAGGTGAAAATACAGGGAAATATTTCAAAATGACAAATGAGACAAAGAGGCCAAGATAAGAATATACGATAAGATTATACGAGACATATGAAAATATAAATGTCAGGTGAGAAATACAGGAAATATTTCAAAATGACAAATGAGACAAAGAGGCCAAGATAAGAATATACGATAAGATTATACAGAGACATATGAAAATATAGAAGATGTCAGGTGAGAAATACAGGGAAATATTTCAAAATAATAGAATAAAGTTTGAAAAGGCCAAGATAAGAATATACGATAAGATTATACGAGACATATGAAAATAGAATGTCAGGTGAGAAATACAGGGAAATATTTCAAAATGACAAATGAGACAAAGAGGCCAAGATAAGAATATACGATAAGATTATACGAGACATATGAAAATATAGAATGTCTGGGTGAGAAATACAGGAAATATTTTCAAAATGACAAATGAGACAAAGAGGCCAAGATAAGAATATACGATAAGATTATACAGGTATATGAAAATATAGAATGTCAGGTGAGAAATACAGGGAAATATTTCAAAATGACAAATGAGACAAAGAAGGCCAAGATAAGAATATACGATAAGATTATACGAGACATATGAAAATATGGATATCAGGTGAGAAATACAGGGAAATATTTCAAAATGACAAATGAGACAAAAAGGCCAAGATAAATATACGATAAGATTATGCAGAAAAACTATGAAAATGTCTCGGTATCCGAATTGAGAAATACAGGGAAATATTTCAAAATGACAAATGAGACAAAGAGGCTAAAACTAACAGAATTTCTTGATAGATTATACGAGACATATGAAAATATAGAATGTCAGGTGAGAAATACAGGGAAATATTTCAAAATGACAAATGAGACAAAGAAGGCCAAGATAAGAATATACGATAAGATTATACGAGACATGAAAATGTGGAAATGTCGGGTGAGAAATACAGGGGAAATATTTCAAAATGACAAATGAGACAAAGGCCCCAAGATAAGAATATACGATAAGATTATACGAGACATATTTAAAGCTCTGGAATATAAGGTAGAAATACAGGAAATATTTCAAAATGACAAATGAGACAAAGAGGCCAAGATAAGAATATACGATAAGATTATACGAGACATATGAAAATATAGAATGTCAGGTGAGAAATACAGGAAATATTTCAAAATGACAAATGAGACAAAGGGCCAAGATAGGAAAATATACGTCAGATTCTTTGAGACATATGAGAAGAGATATAGAATGTCAGGTGAGAAATACAGGGAAATATTTCAAAATGACAAATGAGACAAAGAAGGCCAAGATAAGAATATACGATAAGATTATAGACATATGAAAATATAGAAATGTCGGAGTGAGAAATACAAGAAATATTCAAAATGACAAATAGACAAAGAGGCCAAGATAAGAATATACGATAAGATTATACGAGACATATGAAAATATAGAATATCAGGTGAGAAATACAGGGAAATATTTCAAAATGACAAATGAGACAAAGAGGCCAAGATAAAAATATACGATAAGATTATACGAGACATATGAAAATATAGAATGTCAGGTGAGAAATACAGGGAAATATTTCAAAATGACAAATGAGACAAGAAGGCCAAGATAAGAATATACGATAAGATTATACGAGACATATGAAAATATAGAATGTCAGGTGAGAAATACAGGAAAATATTTCAAAATAATAGAGAAATGAAATGAAGACCAAAGATAAGAATATACATTGGATATACCTTATGAAAATATAGAATGTCAGGTGAGAAATACGGAAATATTTTCAAGAGAAAACAACAAATGAAGATAAAAGGACCAAGATAAGAATACGATAAGATTATACGAGACATATGAAAATATAGAATGTCAGGTGAGAAATACAGGGAAATATTTCAAAATGACAAATGAGACAAGAAGGCCAAAGATAAGAATATACGATAAGATTATACGAGACATACTGGAAATATAGAATGTCAGGTGAGAAATACAGGGAAATATTTCAAAATGACAAATGAGACAAGAAGGCCAAGATAAGAATATACGATAAGATTATACGAGACATATGAAAATATAGAATGTCAGGTGAGAAATACGGGGAAATATTTCAAAATGACAAATGAGACAAAGAGGCCAAGATAAAGATAATACGATAAGATTATACGAGACATATGAAAATATAGAATGTCGGAGGTGAGAAATACAGGAAATATTTCAAAATGACAAATGAGACAAAGGCCAAGATAAGAATATACGATAAGATTATACGAGACATATGAAAATATAGAATGTCAGGTGAGAAATGCCAGGGAAATATTTCAAAATGACAAATGGAACAAGAGGCCAAAGAATAAATACGATAAGATTATACGAGACATATGAAAATATAGGAGTCCAGGTGAGAAATACAGGGAAATATTTCAAAATGACAAATGAGACAAAGAGGCCAAGATAAGAATATACGATAAGATTATACGAGACATATGAAAATATAGAATGTCGGAGTGAGAAATACAGGGAAATATTTCAAAATGACAAATGAGACAAAAAGATTCAAGATAAGAATATACGATAAGATTATACGGGGCATGAAAATATAGAATGTCAGGAGGTAGAAATACAGGAAACATTTTCAAAATGACAAATGAGACAAAGAGGCCAAGATAAGAATATACGATAAGATTATACGAGACATATGAAAATATAGAATGTCAGGTGAGAAATACATGGAAATATTTCAAAATGACAAATGGAGACAAAGAGGCCAAGATAGAACATACGATAAGATACGAGACATATGAATATAGAATGCTTTGTGTGAGAAATACAGGGAAATATTTCAAAATGACAAATGAGACAAAGAGGCCAAGATAAGAATATACGATAAGATTGAAAAGGAGATGCATATGAAAATATAGAATGTCAGGTGAGAAACACAGTGGAAATATTTCAAAATGACAAATGAGACAAAGAGTACAAGATAAGGAATATACGATAAGATTATACGAGACATATGAAAATATAGAATGTCAGTGAGAAATACAGGGAAATATTTCAAATGACAAATGAGACAAAGAGGCCAAGATAAGAATATATACGATAAGATTATACGAGACATATGAAAATATAGACGTCAGGTGAGAAATACAGGGAAATATTTCAAAATGACAACAGAGACAAAGAGGCCAAGATAAGAATATACGATAAGATTATACGAGACATATGAAAATATAGAATGTCAGGTGAGAAATACAGGGAAATATTTCAAATGACAAATGAGACAAAGAGGCCAAGATAAGAATATACGATAAGATTATACGAGACATATGAAAATATAGAATGTCAGTGAGAAATACAGGGAAATATTTCAAAATGACAAATGAGACAAAGAGGCCAAGATAAGAATATACGATAAGATTATACGAGACATATGAAAACAGAATGTCAGGTGAGAAATACAGGAAATATTTCAAAATGACAAATGAGACAAAGAGGCCAAGATAAGAATATACGATAAGATTACACGAGACATATGAAAATATAGAATGTCAGGTGAGAAATACAGGGAAATATTTCAAAATGACAAATGAGACAAAGAGCACAAGATAAGAATATACGATAAGATTATACGAGACATATGAAAATATAGAATGTCAGGTGAGAAATATACAGGGAAATATTTCAAATGACAAATGAGACAAGAGGCCAAGATAGAATATACGATAAGATTATACGAGACATATGAAAATATAGAATGTCAGGTGAGAAATACAGGGAAATATTTCTCAAATGACAAATGAGACAAAGAGGCCAAGATAAGTAACATACGATAAGATTATACGAGACACAGGAAAATATAGAATGTCAGGTGAGAAATACAGGGAAATATTTCAAAATGACAAATGAGACAAAGAGGCCAAGATAAGAATATACGATAAGATTATACGAGACATATGAAAACATAGAATGTCAGGTGGGAGAAATACAGGGAAATATTTCAAAATGACAAATGAGACAAAGAGGCCAAGAGTAAGAATATACGATAAGATTATACGAGACATATGAAAATATAGAATGTCAGTGAGAAATACAGGGAAATATTTCAAAATGACAAATGAGACAAAGAGGCCAAGATAAGAATATACGATAAGATTATACGAGACATATGAAAATATAGAATGTCAGGTGAGAAATACAGTGGAAATATTTCAAAATGACAAAACAGCAGGACAAAGAGGCCAAGATAAGAATATACGATAAGATTATATGAGACACATGAAAATATAGAATGTCAGGTGAGAAATACAGGGAAATATTTCAAAATGACAAATGAGACAAAGAGGCCAAGATAAGAATATACGATAAGATTATACGAGACATATGAAAATATAGAATGTCAGGTGAGAACACAGAAATATTTCAAAATGACAATGAGACAAAGAGGCCAAGATAAGAATATACGATAAGATTATACGAGACATATGAAAATATAGAATGTCAGGTGAGAAATACAGGGAAATATTTCCAAATGACAAATGAGACAAAGAGGCCAAGATAAGAATATACGATAAGATTATACGAGACATATGAAAATATAGAATGTCAGGTGAGAACACAGGGAAATATTTCAAAATGACAAATGAGACAAAGAGGCCAAGATAAGAATATACGATAAGATTATACGAGACATATGAAAATATAGAATGTCAGGTGAGAAATACAGGAAATATTTCAAAATGGCCAAATGAGACAAAGAGGCCAAGATAAGAACACTATACGATAAGACGGTACGAGACATATGAAAATATAGAATGCTGTGTGAGAAATACAGGGAAATATTTCAAAATGACAAATGAGACAAAGAGGCCAAGATAAGAATATACGATAAGATTATACGAGACATATGAAAATATAGAATGTCAGGTGAGAAATACAGGGAAATATTTCAAAATGACAAATGAGACAAAGATACAAGATAAGAATACATGATAAGATTATACGAGACATATGAAAATATAGAATGTCAGGTGAGAAATATGGAAATATTTCAAAATGACAAATGAGACAAAGAGGCCAAGATAAGAATATACGATAAGATTATACGAGACATATGAAAATATAGAATGTCAGGTGAGAAATACAGGGAAATATCAAAATGACAAATGAGACAAAGAGGCCAAGATAAGAATATACGATAAGATTATACGAGACATAATAGGCCATAGAATGTCAGGTGAGAACAGGAAATATTTCAAAATGACAAATGAGACAAAGAGGCCAAGATAAGAATATACGATAAGATTATACTAGAAAATATAGATCAGGTGAGAAATACAGGGAAATATTTCAAAATGACAAATGAGACAAAGAGGCCAAGATAAGAATATACGATAAGATTATATGAGTACATATGAAAATATAGAATGTCAGGTGAGAACATAGGAAATATTTCAAAATGACAAAATGAGACAAAGAGGCCAAGATAAGAATATACGATAAGATTATAGTTGAGACATATGAAAATATAGAATGTCAGGTGAGAAATACAGGGAAATATTTCAAAATGACAAATGAGACAAAGAGGCCAAGATAAAAAGAATATACGATAAGATTATACGAGACATATGAAAATATAGAATGTGTCAGGTGAGAAATACAGGGAAATATTTCAAAATGACAAATGAGACAAAGAGGCCAAGATAAGAATATACGATAAGATTATACGAGACATATGAAAATATAGAATGTCAGGTGAGAAATACAGGGAAATATTTCAAAATGACAAATGAGACAAAGAGGCTAAGATAAGAATATAATAGATAAGATTATACGAGAGACATATGAAAATATAGAGAGACGGTCAGTGTGAGAAATACAGGGAAATATTTCAAATGACAAATGAGACAAAGAGGCCAAGATGGGGAATATACGATAAGATTATACGAGAGATATGAAACATAGAATGGCTGCAGAAACAGGAAATATTTCAAAATGACAAATGAGACAAAGAGGCTAAGATAAGAATATACGATAAGATTATACGAGACATGAAAATATAGAATGTCAGGTGAGAAATACAGGGAAATATTTCAAAATGACAAATGAGACAAAGAGGCCAAGATAAGAATATACGATAAGATTATACGAGACATATGAAAATATAGAATGTCAGGTAGAGAAATACAGGGAAATATTTCAAACACAAAATGAGACAAAGAGGCCAAGATAAGAATATACGATAAGATTATACGAGACATATGAAAATATAGAGATCAGGTGAGAACATAGGAAATATTTCCCAAAAATGACAAATGAGACAAAGAGGCCAAGATAAGAATACGATAAGATTATAATGAGACATATAGAAACATAGAATGTCAGGGTGAGAAATACAGGGAAATATTTCAAAATGACAAATGAGACAAAGAGGCCAAGATAAGAATATACGATAAGATTATACGAGATTATATGTAGAAATATAGAATGTCAGTGAGAAATACAGGGAAATATTTCAAAATGACAAATGAGACAAAGAGGCCAAGATAAGAATATATTGATAAGATTATATTTGAGACATATGAAAACAGGATTGTCATGATGTTACAGGGAAATATTTCAAAATGACAAATGAGACAAAGAGGCCAAGATAAGAATATACGATAAGATTATACGAGACACATGAAAATATAGAATGTCAGGTGAGAAATACAGGGAAATATTTCAAAATGACAAATGAGACAAAGAGGCCAAGATAAGAATATACGATAAGATTATACGAGACATATGAAAATATAGAATGTCAGGTGAAATACAGGGAAATATTTCAAAATGACAAATGAGACAAAGAGGCCAAAGATAAGAATAATGATGGCAGCATTATACGAGACATATGAAAATATAGAATGTCAGGTGAGAAATACAGGGAAATATTTCAAAATGACAAATGAGACAAAGAGGCCAAGATAAGAATATACGATAAGATTATACGAGACATAAGGAAATATAGAATGTCAGGTGAGAAATATGAGAAATATTTCAAAATGACAAATGAGACAAAGAGGCCAAGATAAGAATATACGATAAGATTATACGAGACATATGAAAATATAGAATGTCAGGGTGAGAAATACAGGGAAATATTTCAAAATGAAATGTAAATGAGACAAAGAGGCCAAGATAAGAATATACGATAAGATTATACGAGACATATGAAAATATAGAATGTCAGGTGAGAAATAGAAAATATTTCAAAATGACAAAATGAGACAAAGAGGCCAAGATAAGAATATACGATAAGATTATACGAGACATATGAAAACATAGAATGTCAGGTGAGAAATACAGGGAAATATTTCAAAATGACAAATGAGACAAAGAGGCCAAGATAAGAATATACGATAAGATTATACGAGACATATGAAAATATAGAATGTCAGGTGAGAAATACAGGGAAATATTTCTCAAAATGACAAATGAGACAAAGAGGCCAAGATAAGAATATACGATAAGATTATACGAGACATATGAAATATAGAATGTCAGGTGAGAAATACAGGGAAATATTTCAAAATGACAAATGAGACAAAGAGAAGCAAGATAAGAATATACGATAAGATTATACGAGACATATGAAAATATAGAATGTCAGGTGAGAAAACACAGGGAAATATTTCAAAACACAAATGAGACAAAGAGGCCAAGATGTGAATATACGATAAGATTATACGAGACATATGAAAATATAGAATGTCAGGTGAGAAATACAGAAACATTTCAAAATGACAAATGAGACAAAGAGGCCAAGATAAAGAATATACGATAAGATTATACGAGACATATGAAAATATAGAATGTCAGGTGAGAAATACAGGGAAATATTTCAAAACACAAATGAGAGACAAAGAGGCCAAGATAAGAATATACGATAAGATTATACCAGACATATGAAAATATAGAATGTCAGGTGAGAAATACAGGGAAATATTTCAAAATGACAAATGAGACAAAGAGGCCAAGATAAGAATATACGATAAGATGAAAGGAGACATATGAAAAAATATAGAATGTCAGGTGAGAAATACAGGGAAATATTTCTAAAAATGAGACAAATGAGACAAAGAGGCCAAGATAAGAATATACGATAAGATTATACGAGACATATGAAAATATAGAATGTCAGGTGAGAAATACAGGGAAATATTTCAAAATGACAAATGAGAAAGAGGCCAAGATAAGAATATACGATAAGATTATACGAGACATATGAAAATATAGAATGTCAGGTGAGAAATACAGGGAAATATTTCAAAATGACAAATGAGACAAAGAGGCCAAGATAAGAATATACGATAAGATTATACGAGACATATGAAAATATAGAATGTCAGGTGAGAAATACAGGGAAATATTTCAAAATGACAAATGAGACAAAGAGGCCAAGATAAGAATATACGATAAGATTATACGAGACATATGAAAATATAGAATGTCAGGTGAGAAATACAGGGAAATATTTCAAAATGACAAATGAGACAAAGAGTACAAGATAAGAATATACGATAAGATTATACGAGACATATGAAAATATAATGTCAGGTGAGAAATACAGGGAAATATTTCAAAATGACAAATGAGACAAAGAGGCCAAGATAAGAATATACGATAAGATTATACGAGACATATGAAAACAGAATGTCAGGTGAGAAATACAGGGAAATATTTCAAACAGACAAAATGAGACAAAGAGGCCAAGATAAGAATATACGATAAGATTATACGAGACATATGAAAATATAGAATGTCAGGTGAGAAATACAGGGAAATATTTCAAAATGACAACGAGACAAAGAGGCCAAGATAAGAATATACGATAAGATTATACGAGACATATGAAAATATAGAATGTCATGAGAAATAGGAAATATTTCCAAAATGACAAATGAGACAAAGAGGCCAAGATAAGAATATACGATAAGATTATACGAGACATATGAAAATATAGAATGTCAGGTGAGAAATACAGGGAAATATTTCAAAATGAGCTAAAATGAGACAAAGAGGCCAAGATACATCATACGATAAGATTATACGAGACATATGAAAATATAGAATGTGTCAGGTGAGAAATACAGGGAAATATTTCAAAATGACAAATGAGAGCAAAGAGGCCAAGATAAGAATATATTGATAAGATTATACGAGACATATGAAAATATAGAATGTCAGGTGAGAAATACAGAAATAAAATATTTCAAAATGACAAATGAGACAAAGAGCGTCAAGATAAATATACGATAAGATTATACGAGACATATGAAAATACAGAATGTCAGGTGAGAAATACAGGGAAATATTTCAAAATGACAAATGAGACAAAGAGGCCAAGATAAGAATATACGATAAGATTATACGAGACATATGAAAATATAGAATGTCAGGTGAGAAACACAGGGAAATATTTCAAAATGACAAATGAGACAAAGAGGCCAAGATAAGAATATACGATAAGATTATACGAGACATATGAAAATATAGAATGTCAGGTGAGAAATACAGGGAAATATTTCAAAATGACAAATGAGACAAAGAGGCCAAGATAAGAATATACGATAAGATTATACGAGACATATGAAAATATAGAATGTCAGTGAGAAATAGGAAATATTTCAAAACACAATATGACAAGAGGCTAAGATAAGAATATACGATAAGATTATACGAGAGAGAGAAAATAGAATGCTAGTAGAAATACAGGGAAATATTTCAATGATAAAAACTAGGACAAGAGGCCAAGATAAGAATATACGATAAGATTATATTAGATATATAATATATAGTCAGGTGAGAAATACAGGGAAATATTTCAAAATGACAAATGAGACAAAGAGGCCAAGATAAGAATATGTCGACAAGATTATACGAGACATATGAAAATATAGAATGTCAGGTGGGAGAAATACAGGGGAAATATTTCAAAATGACAAATGAGACAAAGAGGCCAAGATAAGAATATACGATAAGATTATACGAGACATATGAAAATATAGAATGTCAGGTGAGAAATACAGGGAAATATTTCAAAATGACAAATGAGACAAGAGGCCAAGATAAGAATATACGATAAGATTATACGAGACATATGAAAATATAGAATGTCAACAGAAATACAGGGAAATATTTCAAAATGACAAATGAGACAAAGAGGCCAAGATAAGAATATACGATAAGATTATACGAGACATATGAAAATATAGAATGTCAGGTGAGAAACAGGAAATATTTCAAAATGACAAATGAGACAAAGAGGCCAAGATAAGAATATACGATAAGATTATACGAGACATATGAAAATATAGAATGTCAGGTGAGAAATACAGGGAAATATTTCAAAAATGACAAATGAGACAAAAGAGGCCAAGATAAGAATATACGTGATAAGATTATACGAGACATATGAAAATATAGAATGTCAGGTGAGAAATACAGGGAAATATTTCAAAATGACAAATGAGACAAAGAGGCCAAGATAAGAATATACGATACAAGATTATACGAGACATATGAAAATATAGAATGTCAGGTGAGAAATACAGGGAAATATTTCAAAATGACAAATGAGACAAAGAGGCCAAGATAAGAATATACGATAAGATTATACGAGACATATGAAAATATAGAATGTCAGGTGAGAAACACAGTAAAATATTTCAAAATGACAAATGAGACAAAGAGGCCAAGATAAGAATATACGATAAGATTATACGAGACATATGAAAATATAGAATGTCAGGTGAGAATAATATAAATATTTCAAATGACAAATGAGACAAAGAGGCCAAGATAAGAATATACGATAAGATTATACGAGACATATGAAAATATAGAATGTCAGGTGAGAAATACAGGGAAATATTTCAAAATGACAAATGAGACAAAGAGGCCAAGATAAGAATATACGATAAGATTATACGAGACATATGAAAATATAGAATGTCAGGTGAGAAATACAGGGAAGCCCAAAAATGACAAATGAGACAAAGAGGCCAAGATAAGAATATACGATAAGATTATACGAGACATATGAAAATATAGAATGTCAGGTGAGAACACAGGAAATATTTCAAAATGACAAATGAGACAAAGAGGCCAAGATAAGAATATACGATAAGATTATAACAGACATATGAAAATATAGAATGTCAGGTGAGAAATACAGGGAAATATTTCAAAATGACAAATGAGAGCGGCAAAGAGGCCAAGATAAGAATATACGATAAGATTATACGAGACATAAGGAAATATAGGTCGTCAGGTGAGAAATACAGGGAAATATTTCAAAATGACAAATGAGACAAAGAGGCCAAGATAAGAATATACGATAAGATTATACGAGACATATGAAAATATAGAATGTCAGGTGAGAACACAGGGAAATATTTCAAAATGACAAATGAGACAAAGAGGCCAAGATAAGAATATACGATAAGATTATACGAGACATATGAAAATATAGAATGTTTGTAGGTGAGAGAAATACAGGGAAATATTTCAAAATGACAAATGAGACAAAGAGGCCAAGATAAGAATATACGATAAGATTATACGAGACATATGAAAATATAGAATGTCAGGTGAGAAATACAGGGAAATATTTCAAAAATGACAAATGAGACAAAAGAGGCCAAGATAAGAATATACGATAAGATTATACGAGACATATGAAAATATAGAATGTCAGGTGAGGGAAATACAGGGAAATATTTCAAAATGACAAATAGAGACAAAGAGGCCAAGATAAATAATATACGATAAGAGATTATACGAGACATATGAAAATATAGAGTCAGGTGAGAAATACAGAAATATTTCCAAATGACAAAATGAGACAAAGAGGCCAAGATAAGAATATACGATAAGATTATACGAGACATATGAAAATATAGAATGTCAGGTGAGAAATAATAGGAAATATTTCAAAATGACAAATGAGACAAAGAGGCCAAGATAAGAATATACGATAAGATTATACGAGACATATGAAAATATAGAATGTCAGGTGAGAAATACAGGGAAATATTTCAAAATGACAAATGAGACAAAGAGGCTAAGATAAGAATATACTAGATGAAGATTATACGAGACATATGAAAATATAGAATGTCAGGTGAGAAATACAGGGAAATATTTCAAAATGACAAATGAGACAAAGAGGCCAAGATAAGAATATACGACAGTGATTATACGAGACATATGAATATAGAATGTCAGGTGAGAAATACAGGGAAATATTTCAAAATGACAAATGAGACAAAGAGGCCAAGATAAGAATATACGATAAGATTATACGAGACATATGAAAATATAGAATGTCAGGTGAGAAATACAGGGAAATATTTCTCAAATGACAAATGAGACAAAGAGGCCAAGATAAGAATATACGATAAGATTATACGAGACATATGAAAATATAGAATGTCAGGTAGAAAACATAGGGAAATATTTCAAAATGACAAATGAGACAAAGAGGCCAAAGAATAT
>JBBBDQ010019435.1:0-10000 GCA_037127315.1 Ascarosepion bandense | reverse complement strand
GTATTTATGTAAACTGGACTAAGACACATTTATAGCTGGGCTGGGCCTAAAGCAGAAAACTCAAAACAAAGGCTGGGCATGACCTACTGAATTTTGGTGATCATGGAGACACACACATAATTGTCTGCCTTTTGTGAGTGTTCTCAGGTCTTTCCTGGACATTCTCTTCTTAAAGACTGCAATATATTGAAACTTCTACAGATATAGTTTCTTATCTTTTTGTATATGATTATCAAATTTGATTAAAATCAAGCCACCTTCTATAACTAGTTTTGGAAAGTTATCTTCAGTTTTTGAAAATGTTGTATTGAGTATATTTTCATTCTATTATCATGGACATGTATTTAGCTGTGTAATTCAGAAAATCAGATTGACAGTTTCAAATTCTTATTCTTGGACACACAAACACACACACACACACACAGGTTCTTGGTACCATATATTGATTTGATTTGGATCAACAGGTTCTTTTTGTAATCATTTCCACCCAAACAGGCCTTCTTTCTGTTACTCTTGCTTAGAGTTTATATAAAGGAAAGTAAAGTATAGGTTAGATGTCAGAGATGTCAGGGAGAAGACAGTGGGAGAGTGATTAAAATATGAGGCTGGGGGTGGGTAAGATTGGAAGAATGTTGAAAGATGAATCAGTTGTGTTCAGGGGTATATACATGCGTGTAAACTCCTGGAGGTTGTAATGATCGAACGTGAAATATGGGAGAAATTCACAGGAGTCAGAGTACAGAAAAAGACTTGCTGGGCTGGGTGGTGACCAAATCTTCTTTCAGTCACCAAATACTAGTCTTCTGTGCTGCAATAGACTGAGAACTGGTAGTGGGTTCACTTAAAATAGGCTTAATACGCCAATTCACCATGATGGCACATGTATATTGTGGTGCATGTATATATATATATATATATATATATATATATATATATATATATGTATGCATAACTGTGTGTGTGTGTGTGTGTGTGTGTGTATAGATCCAGTTAGTTTTGCAGATGTGAGTTAGACAAAATTTTTCTAAGTAATCATGGAAGGTGAATAACTATTTCTGTATGTATTTTATATATATGTCTGACTGTGTCAATCAGATATGAGCAGATATTGGTAAGTAGTTCCTCTATTCTTTTAATTTGTAGTTTGATTTGCATAGAATAGCGTGTCTGATAGTTTTTCTCTTTTGCATCTCTCTTCTGTTTCTTATGCCTGTTTAAAGCTCTCTTGAAGTTCTCCTGCCATTCCTTCTGTGCAGGATATGCTTTGATTCTTATCTTTCTGTTCTGTTTTATCAAGAAAGTGATGGTACCATTGGTGCCAGTTTTCCCATGTTCAAAGAGACGATGTAGATGTTGATAATTACATTTTACTCCTTGTCTCGTTAGTGAATAGTTTATTCAAACCTTAATTATCTGCCTAAAAGTATATTCTGGTGATGCTGAAAGTCTGAGGATTCTGTATGCCAGTATTCATTTAAAGGGATAATTTTGTGGATGCAGCTCTTTTTCGGCATTTAGCTTTACAGTAGCGTACATCCCGTGGATAGGCTCGCTAGAAGTATGATCATTCAGTGGAATGTGTTTCCATATTCTGCGTCACCATTAGTTAGCTTCCATGGTGATTTTATCTTTCAGTTCTTCTTTGATGTCGATAAAGATTGGACCTTTGTGGGTAACCTTTCCATCAGCCAGACTTGCCTTCTGCTTAACACTGCTCCTTCACGAAGTTTGTGGGCGATCTTCGTTCTCCCGTCTCCCATCTCCATGTAGCTCTGGTGGTTTTGCTCTGCATCTCCGCATTTTGTTCAATCATCTACCTGATCAATTCCTCGTCCTCTCTTTCTTTCTCTTTCTCCTTATTCTCTGTCAATGAGTCAGATGGGTCTAATCTCCTTGTATTGCATTGTCTCTGGGGCTTCAGCAGCTCTCTTCCTAGTCTGTTCCATTGATTTTATTTTGTGCCATTCTTTTGAAGGGCCTCCGTCTTGTGCCATCAGTCTGATATCCGCAACATCTCTTCTGGCTCCTTTCCATGGCCTGGTTTTTGTCTATCAGCACTGTTGATCTAACCAGCGTTCTGCATGTTGAACTGGCCATCGCCGCCGTAGTCAGCAATGTGAACTGGTTATCCTGATCATCGTCATCGTCATCACCGGTCAGGATTACCGTTTGCCATGACATAATCGACCTGTTTCACCTCCAGCACATCTGTTGCAGTTAAATTGAACAACGCAGTAATGTATGCAAGTTCTTGCATTCCTGAGTCATGCCGTCATCTCTTGGCGTTGTTTTTCTCTTCGACCATACGCGCATTTTCATACCTTTTGTTCGCAGTTTCAGGATAGATGGACTTAATTGGTCAGACCAGATATGATGATCGATAAATCGTCCAGATGCCCTGCTGGTGTAACGGAAACAAACGAAATATCTTCCAGATCTTTCACATTTTTACAGTCCATCGCCATCATCTCTTGGCGTGCTTTCTCTTTCGATCCCCACGCATTTTCCTTTGAGTTTTGAATTTGATGAGTCGGACTTGTTTCTTCCGCATGGTAATACGTGTAAAGTTGAAAGTGACATAACCATCGATTTTCTCTATAGACCCACCAGTACGTTTAATACTGGCGTTTCACAGTTTTCTATACATTTTCTAAATCAGAATATGCAGATAAATGAAATTCAACCGGAGGAACAATCGACAGTCAAGGATGATATTGATTTGGTGTGATAAAATCGGATACGTATACCGGATGCGGGTAGTATTTTCGTGCAAAAATGTCATCATACACCTCGAAAACGGACGTGCTCTGTCCCTGCACTGCTGAAAAATAAAAATCAGGACGTTCTTCCCTGCGCGTAAGGGTTGTATGTACAGTCACTGCGTATGACGATGGGCTTCCCCTTGACAGCAGGCATCCTGCAGGGGTTGGGTTCAAGGACGTGGAACCCACCTCCCTACCCCTCGCCGCTGCGGTCCACCTGGGCCAAGGTGGTGGCATCTGACAGGGTCCCAGCTGCCCAAGTGACCTGACGGGCCAGACAAGCGAGAACACTGTGGTAGTGTTGTTGCCGCCTGCAAAGGCCTGACAATAAATAACAATATAAAACCTGTCAGTTCCTTTGGTCACTGGAACTGGCAGTGACTGTCTGTGCTCTCGGGATGAAGTAATATTTGCACAGTTTCCGTGACAGAACTGTTATATTCATCTTTAATATCAACATTTGCAAACACGTTTCTGACATACACTCAGTCTTCTTCATTTTCAGGATTTTCAGACAGAACCTACCAGCGCTGCGTGTGATTCTCTCCAGTTTAACCATTCTCAACAGTTGAGATATGGAACAGCTGGGTTGAGTTCAGTGACTTCGTAAGGGTTGGGGTTGCCCCTGTGGCATACAACAATAATGAACAAACCATGGAAGTGATTGAAAGAAAGTAACTAAATGTTGCTCCATGCAGACCAAGAGTAAATATTTAAGTGATCAAAATCATGGTGAAATTGGTTCAGTTCCAGAATTCTCTAAACATAATACAAAGAAAAAACTTTCTGGCACCATTCTGGGATGGAATATTGAATATGTCAGAACAAATGGGCTAATTAATGAAACCAGCATTGAAATAATGGTGAGGTTCTATTTATGGAATAAAGGTTCTGTCCTTCGTCAGTCACCTCTGTCTGTCAACAGTGGGAATCACTAGCTGTTTGCAGCTGTCAGGTATGGATTGAACATCCATGCTTTTTACTGATTCTGAATGGCTGGGTCAACATCATTCAGCAGTTCTCCAGCCTGGGCGGCAGACCTTTATTAATAAATGTATCATGTGTATGTACACATGTAATGAACGTGAAGGTATTCCATTCCTATTATAAATGAACAGTGCTGGGTACTGGAGTAGCTATGTATATATGGATGCAGTGGGATTGATTGATTGTTCGTCTGGGTTTTACAGTAGTCTGTTAATAAGTTGGAATAGTACCACACATTTTCCCCTTCAAAAGAGGTGTGTTACAATTCTGCTTGGCAGACTTTTTGAATATTTACATTTTTAAACAGGATTATTCTTTTTCTAGAAGTTTCTATCCATGGGGTGGTTGTCGTTTTTAATGTCTGGGGTAGCTCTGCTTGCTTATGAAACAGAAGCTTAAAAACAATTAATAAAAATTATTCTCTAATTATTGGGAGATTTTTTTGTCTTTGTTTTCAACTGAAGTCGGAAACTAGTACACGACGACAGACAGCTCATGGGATTGCGCCTGTGTGTTTCTGTCTCTGTCTGTCTTCTTTCGTGTGTGTGAACCTGTGTCTCTCTCTCTCTCTCTGTCTGTCTCTTCCTCCTCATCTCCTGGACTGGATTTTCTAACAGTGAAATGTATTCCAGTAGAATGTATGAGATTTTCTGGGCCATCATTTGTGTGAGTTCAGGCCTGAGTTCTGTCATATGTTCAACAGTTTAGATGTCTTCAGCTTTTTAATAATATCTTCATTTCTGTAAGTTGTTTTTTTGTGTTTGTCTTTTCAGAGCCTATCAGTTGAGAAAAGGAGTTAATTCCTGTCTTCGTCAGTTTTCAAGTGCCTTGTTCCATGGGCAGTCATGTCTATAAAGGACATGGACATTGAACAGAAGAATCTATCTATGAAGATGGGAGTTTCATGCCCTTTCCGACGTCAGATAATTATCATCAAGACTCTGCAGAACCAATCCATATTCCTGTTATTTGGCTCCTTGTTTCAGAGGGAAAGAATGCCATTACATATTGTGTACTTGGTAATTGGGCGGGATCAGTTCCTATTGTTGTGAATAATAAACTAAGTCACCACTTTGTGAGCACGTGGGAAATGATTTGTTCAATAACTATATTGTTCAGTCAGGTTCAGTGCCCCCGCCGCTGCAATTATGCCTGCCTTTTCAGGCAGTCACCCTCAAGAGATGTGGGTGGCTGGGCAGAGGACCTCACTGATAGAACCACTGTTTCTTCTGCAGTGGGCTGGTTTCCTTCCAAGGCTGCTCAGGGCCAAATCAGTCCTGTTCTTTGGCCCATGGCTGGAGAAGATGGGTTCTTCCTTCTTTCCCAGTGGCAATATTTACTTTGTCTCCTCAGTGTGGGTCAGCCAATTCAGGCTTCTAGCTCTCAAGTTTATAGTTCAGAGTCAATCCCTGAATACATAACTGCCTGTGTACAAATAATAAAGCACCTTAAAATATAATTTTTGTATATATATTTTCTTCTGTGTACACACACACATCTTTATGTATGTATGTATTTATGTATGTACATTTATGAATGCGTCTGTGTTTTCAGGGGGGCGTGTGTATGTATAAATATTTATCTTTTTTTCAGGACATGGACGTCTCTGTCTTCTCCATCTCTCCTATCCTACGGTGGCTCTGCTTGCTTTCTCTGTTTGCTGCACCCATCATTTAGTCATCCATCAGTCAGTCACTGATCCTCTGTCAGTGCCTGCCTGTCTTCCTCCATCCAGCCTCAGCAATCATCAGTTCCCCATTGTATGTTCTGCCTTAAAGAACTTTATGTCTTCCTGGTCTTCATTATTAGTGTTCTCCATGCTGACCATCTTTCCAAGGCTATTATTTATCTATGAGCTCAGTTCATTATTTCAGCATCCTTCCTGTGAACTGTATTTCAGTTTGTACAGTTTTTTCTTCATCTTCAAGTTCTTATTCCAGCAATTCCATTTATATGAATAAACATACCTGTTGATCAGTATCTCTCTTGTCTTTTTTCTTCAACGGGAATGTTCTCATTTTTCAACCGCCTGCATCCAGCTTCTCCCATTGTTAGGTCAGCACCATTCTGCTCCAGGCGTCCATTCAATCTATTGGGATCTCCATGTGTTTTTCCGTCTTATTCTCTTTTCCCTTCCCAGGTATTCCAGTTTTGTGTACCCTGCTTGGGATTCCAGTATCCACAAAGTCTATGTTTACATCTTGATTTCTGCCTTTTTACTGATGTTAATTAATCTTTGAGCTGTAGCTCTTGATATTTATTGCTTTCAAAAAATTTCTGTCTCTCCCTGTTCCATCTGAAGCCTTGTCCTTAGGGAAGAACTGGCTTATCCACACAACAATCCAACCCTCTCCTCTCTTTGTTCTGTTAGGACCCTCTGTTTCTGGTAACACCCTCTGCTTCCCAGAAATGCTTTTATGCCTTTATGGATATCTGTTGAGATATAATTGTAAACTGCACCATTCTTTTAAGTGGAATCAGTTCTGTGTAGTGATTGCATCGTCTCCAGTTAGTCCCCAAAAGCACCCTGCATCCAGTAATTCTTCCTGAGAACCACAACTGATTGCTTCAAGTTTTTCATTGTCTTCAAAGACATTGTCCTTGTTCTTCCACCATGCAAGGGCAACCTCCCTGTGGTCAGTACTCTCTTCTGTGTTTCCATGAGGGTGTCTGTTTCTGTCTGTTTGCTGCGCTGTGAGATATTTCTGTTCTGTCTCCATTTGCATGGGATCTCTCTCTGTGTCTTCTTTGTGTCTGTGTTTTCTGTGTGTATGTATTTATGTATTTATGAACACTGTATCTGTGTTTGTAGCTGTCTCTCTCTCTGTTTATCTCATTTTAGATACCTTTTTGCCTGATAGAACATGATGGTTTTCTTTGATTATTTGTGGTCAGCCTGCTTGACTATTCTACTTCTGTGGGAATCATGATTTCCTTTCAGCATACTTTCTATAAATACCTCATCTACTTCTGTCTGATTGTTTCACTAATTGCTTTCTGATGTTCTTGATCCAGTGACAACGGGGTCTCTAAGTATTGTTCCATGATTGAATGCAAATTCTGGTGAAGAACATCTTTGTCTTGCCACCCTTGTCTCCATAATTCATTTATATTCTTTTCTGTGCAGACTTTCTGGTAATTACCTTCTCTCTGGGTTTTTTTTTTTAAATATAAAGGCTGCAAAAACTCTCTGTCAGTTCTTTGTCTTTGTCTCTGACTTTTATATGCATTAAAATATTCACTAAGAAATTTTGAAGGGCAAACACAGAATCCAAGAGGCAGATTAGCATGAAGGACTGCATTCAGTACACAGGTAAAGGCAAAGACAAGGCGTCCTTGACTCTCATTTTAGCCACTTCCCACTGTGGCCAGAGCCAGCTCCTCCTTTCTCTCTGGCTCTGCAAGGCACACATAAGACAGAACTGAATCACTGGGCTCACCTCCTCAACAGGTGTTTATAGGTACACGCAACCAGACAACAGCAGCACAGTGCCATTCACCTTCAGAAGGTTAGCCAGGTATGAACGACAATTCTGCTCCTGCAGCTTCCTCTCCTCCTTGCTTCCTGCCTGCTCTGAATTCATGCTCCATAATCTTCATGCTTTCCTGACAGCCTGGCTCCAGAAATTTACCAGTGAGGTCAATATGTCACCTAACCACTGGACTCAGCTCTCCCTCCCTGCTTATAACCAACCCTTTCTCTCCACCTATGTATCTGTCATCACTGCATTCTCAGCAGCTTTCTATTGCTCTTTTCTAACTAGTTTGTGCTCTCACTCTTTTCTAATTAATCTTTTTACAGTTATGTAACCCCTGCACATCAGTGGCGTTTCCCGCCTTGCTCGAGGCAAATGATTAAAAAAAAAAAAAAATTGGTTATAAGTTTTAAAGCAGTCCTGCTGTGAAGTAACTATGCTAAAGAACACGAATACTTTTACTGAATCGATCTGCAAATAATCAAGTCATTATTTTTGGGGTGTGTAACACTATTAATTTAATTATTATGAAGCCATTTCTCTCCAAATATAGGACTCAAATTTTCAATTTCCTCCAATGGAAAAAAACTCCGAAGAGGCTTCAGCATGGTTCTCACAACGAACATCACAGAAAAAAATATATATCTGTCATCTCTCTCTGACACACACTCTTTCATTCTCTCTCTCCTTTCTTTCTTTCTTTCTCACTCCGTCTCTCTCTGCCTTTCTCTCCCTTCTTTCTCTTTCTTCTTTTTTCTCTCCCTCCATTCTCTCTCTCTCACTTTCTATCTACCTCTTGCTCCATCTCTCTTCTTCCTCTCTCTCCTCACTTTCTCACCCTCTCTCGATATTCTCTTTTCCTCTCTCTCTTTCTCACACTCTCTCTCTCTCTTTCTCCACACCCTTTCTCAATATCTCTCTGTTTCTTACATTTTAACCTCTAAAATGTTATTATCTGCTGTTTGTTTATTTTATTTATTTTATTTTTTTTAATTTCAATTTTTCATCAGTAGAAATAGGCAGGTTGCAGTTCACACTCCTACCGGTCTTTTGAGCAGGGTAGAAGGTTCATCCCCTCGTTTCCCGTTTGGGATCGGGTTTCTTGTCCGGTTCACACTCCTGGTCTTTTGAGCAGGGTAGAAGGTTCATCCTCGTTTCCCGTTTGGGATCGGGTTTCTTGTCCGGTTCACCTCCTACCGGTCTTTTGAGCAGGAGTGAAAGTTATTCCTCGTGTTCCCACGTTTAGGATCGGGTTTCTTGTCCAGTTCACACTCCCTACCGGTCTTTTGAAACGATAGAAGGTTTGTCCCTCGTTTCCCGTTTAGGATCAGGTTTCTTGTCAGTTCACACTCTACCGGTCTTTTGACAGGGTAGAAAAGTTCATCCCTCATTTCCGTTTGGATCGGGTTTCTTGTCCGGTTCACACTCCTACCGGTCTTTTGACCAAGAATGCGAGTTCATCTCGTTTCCCGTTTAGGGTCGTTTTATAAGTTCACACTCCTACCGGTCTTTTGACAAGGAGTAGAAGGTTCATCCTCGTTTCCCATTTGAGATTGGGTTTCCGTTTTTTTTTTTTTTAATTCTTTTCAGACTCTCTTTCACTCTCTGTTGGCCCATATTCTTATTTCCAGGATGTCTTCTTCTTCCTGATACCTTGTGTTCTTTGTTGTCTTTGTTTGTGCTTGTCTTCTCATTGCATTTGCTCGAATATTGCTGCGTCTTGGTGGCATTATCACCTGTCCTAAAATCCTTTGTTCTTTTACTTTCCTCAAAAACATTTTCTAAGTTTCTTTTATTCTCCAGTAAGCAATCCCTTGCATCTCAGAGCTGTTACCTTCAGTCAGTTAAAGTGCTGCTTCGTGATACACGCTTTGGAGCGATCATGTCTCTTTCAAGACATGTCTGACTGAGCAGAAGATGTTCTATCCCTGATCTTGAAACTATTAGCTGAAGAAAGGAACGGATTATTTAATAAGTGATAATTAGGTAGAGATCAGATTTGTACTTATTGTGTTGAAAAACTAAGTCTTCTGCTTTTGACTAATGAAGCTCTCTCCCTTGTGTTCTCCTTCATCTCAGGCCTGAGTCAGTTCATTCCATCGCATTGGCAACAAGACGATCATGTCTCAAAAAAAAGATACAGTAAATAAATATGAAAGAAGATGCCTATACCTGTCACCCATATTAAACACTGAAGAGGAAAGACAGTGTAATCAGTTCATGTGGGCAAAACGATCCTGCTTTCTTCGATAGAGCTTCGCCTGTTGTAGCTGCTGTTTTCGTTGGTCAGTTGGTGTACATGATGCCATGCTGGGCGATCCGTATCTAAAGACCGTAGCTCGCCTGAACTGATTCTCCTGCAATTGGCGGTTACCGTTGCTTTCGCGGTGGTGGTTGCCATCCAGTACAAATTGATCGTTATTATTTAATAGCAGGAAAGATGGATTAATGCGCCCAGGTGTTATTTCTTCCAGCCGGTGGGAATTCGTCAGGTTGGTCAGAAAGCGTCGGTTGCTGGTTCGCGCATACATTGATTGTTTTCTGTACTTTCTCTGTCGCGCCTGTAACCATCATCCGCTGCCAGCCTGCTCGCCATCTCATTTTCTTGTGCGTAATAACCTTCTCTCTTTCATCGGTATCGCCATTAGTGAATAATGACGCTGGTTGTTGTTCTGATTATTAATTTCTTCGTTTTGCTTTCAACAACATTTTTATCTGTTTTGCTTCTTCAGTATCTTACTCTCGATTTCTCTGTCTTTCTCTCACTTTCTCACT
>JBBBDQ010019434.1:0-10563 GCA_037127315.1 Ascarosepion bandense | reverse complement strand
TAAGCCTCTCGCTATTCTATCGCTATTTCCATGGAAAGTGTCTAATGAACTACATTCTCCTTAGTTCCACCAGTTCTAACCTTCACGGCTAAGACCAGCTACGCCACGCACATCGTAATGAACCATCCTCATTCTCTTTCAATAGTATCGTCTCAAGCCTCTCGCTATTCTATAGCTATTTCCATGGAAAGCGTTCAGATGAACTACATTCCTTGGTTCCACCAGTTCTGTAACCTTCACGGCTAAGACCAGCCATGCTACGCACATTGTAACGAAAACCATCCTCATTCCCTTTCTCACACGTCGTAAGCTCCTCGCTATTCTATCACAGCCTCCAAGGAAAGTGTTCAGATGAACTATATTCCTTAGTTCCACCAGTTCTAACCTTCACGGCTAAGACCAGACATGCTACGCACATTGTAACGAACCATCCTCATTCCCTTTCTCACAGACGTCGTAAGCTCCCGCTATTCTATCGCTATTTCCATGGAAAGGTTCAGATGAACTACATTCCTTAGTTCCACCAGTTCTAACCTTCACGGCCAAGCACCAGCCATGCTACGCACATTGTAACGAACCATCCCTATTCCCTTTCTACAGACGTTCCAAGCTCTCTGCTATTCTATAGCTATTTCCATGGAAAGTGTTCAGATGAACTACATTCCTTAGTTCTACCGAAGTTCTAACCTTCACGGCTAAGACCAGCCATGCTACGCACATTGTAACGAACCATCCTCATTCCCTTTCTCACAGACGTCGTAAGCCCCTCGCTATTCTATCTGTTTCCATGGAAAGTGTTCAGATGGAACTACATTCCTCAGTTCCACCAGTTCTAACCTCACGGCTACATCAGCCATGCTACGCACATTGTAACGAACCATCCTCATTCCCTTCTCACAGACGTCGTAAGCCTCTCGCTATTCTTACTGCTATTTCCATGGAAAGTGTTCAGATGAACTAGTACATTCCCTTAGTTCCACCAGTTCTAACCTTCACGGCTAAGACCAGCCATGCTACGCACATTGTAACGAACCATCCTCGTTCCCTTTCTCACAGACGTCGTAAGCCTCTCAAGCATTCTATCGCTATTTCCATGGAAAGTGTTCAGATGAACTACATTCCTTAGTTCAAATTCCAGTTCTGGTCCTTCACGGCCAAGACCAGCCATGCTACGCACATTGTAACGAACCATCCTCATTCCCTTTCTCACAGACGTCTCAAAGCCTCTCGCTATTCTATAGCTATTTCCATGGAAAGCGTTCAGATGAACTACATTCCTTAGTTCCACCAGTTCTAACCTTCACGGCCAAGACCAGCCATGCTACGCACATTGTAACGAACCATCTTACTCCTTTCTACAGACGTCTCAAGCCTCTCGCTATTCTATAGCCATTTCCATGGAAAGTGTTCGATGAACTACATTCCTTAGTTCCACCAGTTCTAACCTTCACGGCTAAGACCAGCCATGCTGGCCACATTGTAACGAACCATCCCCACTCCCTTTCTCACAGACGTCTCAAGCTCTCCTCGCTATTCTATCGCTATTTCCATGGAAAGTGTCCAGATGAACTACATTCTTTAGTTCCACCAGTTCTAACCTTCACGGCTAAGACCAGCCATGCTACGCACATTGTAACGGAACCCATCTCATTCCCTTTCTCACAGACGTCGTAAGCCCCCGCTATTCTATCGCTATTTCCTCTATGGAAAGTGTTCAGATGAACTACATTCCTTAGTTCCACCAGTTTTAAATCCTCACGGCTAAGACCAGCCGTTACGTTACTAACATTGTAACGAACCATCCTCATTCCTCTACAGACGTCGTAAGCCTTCGCTATTCTATCGTTATTTGGCGAAAGTGTTCAGATGAACCATATTCCTGTCTCCACCAAAGCCCCAACCTTCACGGCTAAGACCAACATGCTACGCACATTGTAATTGTCCATCCTTCATTCCTTTCTCACAGACGTCTCAAGCCTCTCGTCATTTCCATAGCTATTTCCATGGAAAGTGTTCGACAGTCCTATATCTCTTAGTTCCACCAGTTCTAACTCTTCACGCACATATCAACAGCACAAATAATAAAACGAACCATCCTCATTCCCTTTCTCACAGACGTCGTAAGCCTCTCGCTATTCTATCGCTATTTCCATGGAAAGTGTTCAGATGAACTACATTCCTTAGTTCCACCAGTTCTAAATCACGGCTAAGACTAAGTCATGCTGGCCATTATCATAAACGTAGTCTCATCCTCATTCCCTTTCTCACAGACGTCGTAAGCCTCTCGCTATTCTATCGCTATTTCCATGGAAAGTGTTCAGACGAAATACATTCCTTGGGTTCCACCAGTTCTAACCTTTCACGGTTAAGACCAGACATACATGCACATTGTAACGAACCATCCTCGTTCCCTTTCTCACAGACGTCGTAAGCCTCTCGCTATTCTATCGCTATTTCCATGGAAAGTGTTCAGATGAACCACATTCCTTAGTTCCAACGTTTCAACCTTCTACGGCTAAGACCAGCCAAAAGTACAACATTGTAAACGAACCGGTTCCGCCCTTTCTCTCAGACGTCTTCCCAAGCCTTTTCGCTATTCTATAGCTATTTCCATGGAAAGTGTTCAGATGAACCACATTCCTTAGTTCCGCCCAGTTCTAACCTTTCACGGCTAAGACCAGCCATGCTACGCACATTGTAACGAACCATCTCATTCTCTCACAGACGTCGTAAGCCTCTCGCTATTCTAGCTATTTCCATGGAAAGTGTTCAGATGAACTGCACCTTAGTTCCACACCAGTTCAACCTTCAATACCGCTACATAACCAGACATGCTGGCCACATTGTAACGAACCATCCTCATTCCCTTTTCTCACAGACGTCGTAAGCCTCTCGCTATTCTATCGCTATTTCCATGGAAAGTGTCTAGATGAACTACATTCCCTAGTTCCACCAGTTCAATCCTTCACGGCCAAGACCAGCCATGCTACGCACATTGTAACGTCCATCCTCATTCCCTTTCAAAGACGTCTCAAGCCCCTCGCTATTCTATCGCTATTTCCATGGAAAGTGTTCGATGAACTACATTCCTTAGTTCCACCAGTTCTAACCCCTCGCCGCTAAGACCTGCGCTACATACGCATAACAACGAACCATCCTCATTCCCTTTCTCACAGATGTCGTAAGCCTCCTCGCTATTCTCATAGCTATTTCCATGAAAGTGTTCAGAGGAACTACATCTTTAAGTTCCACCAGTTCTAACCCTTCTAAGCGGCTAAGACCAGCTATGCTACGCACATTGTAACGAACCATCCTCATTCCCTTTCTCACACGTCTCAAGCCTTTTGCTATTCTAATGCTATTTCCATGGAAAGTGTTCAGATGAACTACATTCCTTAGTTCCACCAGTTCTAACCTTCACGGCTAAGACCAGCCATGCTGCTACGCACATTGTAACGAACCATCCTCATTCCTCTTCACAGACGTCTCAAGCTCTCCTCGCTATTCTATCGCTATTTCCATGGAAAGTGTTCAGATGAACTACATTCTGTCTCCTCCACCAGTTCTAACCTTCACGCACAAGACCAGCCATGCTACGCACATTGTAACGAACCATCCTCATTCCTTTCTCACAGACGTCGTAAGCCTCTATTATTCTATCGCTATTTCATGGAAAGCGTTCGATGAACGACATTCCGTTCCACCAGTTCTAACCTTCACGGCTAAGACCAGCCATGCTACGCATATTGTAACGAACCCGTCCTCATTCCCTTCTTCTCACAGACGTCTCAAGCTCTCTCGCTATTCTATCGCTATTTCATGGAAAGTGTTCAGATGAACTACATTCCTTAGTTCCACCTCGTAGTTCCCACCACGGCTAAGACCAGCCATAAGCATGCACATTGTAACGAACCATCCTCATCTTTCTCACAGACGTCGTAAGCCTCTCGCTATTCTATCGCTATTTCCATGGAAAGGCTCAGGATGAAATCACATTCCTTAGTTCCACCAGTTCTAACCTTCACGGTCAAGACCAGCCATGCTACGCGTTGATTGAAACGAACCATCCTCATCTCTTTCTCACAGACGTCGTAAGCCTGTTCTATCGCTATTTCCATGGAAAGTGTTCAGATGAACCATATTCCTTAGTTCCACCAGTTCTAACCTTCACGGCTAAGACCAGCCATGCTACGCACATTGTAACGAACCATCCTCATTCCTTTCTACAGACGTCGTAAGCCTCTCGCTATTCTATCGCCATTTCCATGGAAAGTGTTCAGATGAACCACATTCCTTAGTTCCACCAGTTCTAACCTTCACGGCTAAGACCAGCCATGCTACGCACATTGTAACGAACCATCCTCATTCCCTTTCTCACAGACGTCTCAAGCCTCTCGCTATTCTATCGCCATTTCCATGGAAAGTGTCTAGATGAACTACATTCCTTAGTTCCACCAGTTCTAACCTTCACGGCTAAGACCAGCCATACGCACATTGTAACGAACCATCCTCATTCCCTTTCTCACAGACGTCGTGTTTCGCTATTCTATCGCTATTTCCATGGAAAGTGTTCAGATGAACCACATCTTTAGTTCCACCAGTTCCAACCTTCACGGCTAAGACCAGCCATGCTACGCACATTGTAACGAACCATCCTCATCCCCTTTCTCACAGACGTCGTAAGCCTCTCGCTATTCTATCGCTATTTCCATGGAAAGTGTTCAGACGAACTACATTCCTTAGTTCCACCAGTTCTAACCTTCACGGCTAAGACCAGCCATGCTACGCACATTGTAACGAACCATCCTCATTCCCTTTCTCACAGACGCCCAGCCTCTCGCTATTCTATCGCTATTTCCATGGAAAGTGTTCAGATGAACTACATTCCTTAGTTCCACCAGTTCTAACCTTTCGCCGCTAAGACCAGCCATGCTACGCACATTGTAACGAACCATCCTCATTCCCTTTCTCTACAGACGTCGTAAGCCTCTCGCTATTCTATCGCTATTTCCATGGAAAGTGTTCAGATGAACTACATTCCTTAGTTCCACCAGTTCTAACCTTCACGGCTAAGACCAGCCATGCTACGCACATTGTAACGAACCATCCCCTATTCCCTTTCTCACAGACGTCGTAAGCCTCTCGCTATTCTATCGCTATTTCCATGGGAAAGTGTCTAGATGAACTACATTCCTTAGTTCCACCAGTTCTAACCTTCATGGCCAAGACCCGCCATGCTACGCACATTGTAACGAACCATCCTCATTCCCTTTCACAGACGTCGTAAGCCTCTCGCTATTCTATCGCTATTTCCACAGTGTTCAGATGAACTACATTCCTTAGTCTCCACCAGTTCTAACCTTCACGGCTAGACCAGCCACAGCATGCGCACATTGTAACGAACCATCCTCATTCCCTTTCTCACAGACGTCGTAAGCCTCTCGCTATTCTATCGCTATTTCCATGGAAAGTGTTCAGATGAACTACATTCCTTAGTTCACCAGTTCTAACCCTTCTGTACGGCTAAGACCAGTCATGCTACGCACATTGTAACGAACCATCCTCATTCCTTTCTCACAGACGTCTCAAGCTCTCGCTATTCTATCGCTATTTCCATGGAAAGTGTTCATAGATGAACTACATTCTCAAGTTCCACCAGTTCTAAACCTTCACGGCTAAGACCAGCCATGCTACGCACATTGTAACGAATCCATCCTCATTCCCTTTCTCACAGACGTCGTAAGCCTCTCGCTATTCTATCGCTATTTCCATGGAAAGTGTTCTGGGATGAACTACATTCCTTGCGTTCCACCAGTTCTAACCTTCACGGCTAAGACCAGCCATGCTACGCACATTGTAACGAACCATCCTCATTCCCTTTCTCACAGACGTCTCAAGCCTCTCGCTATTCTATCGCTATTTCCATGGAAAGTGTTCACGAACCACATTCCTTAGTTCCACCAGTTCTAACCTTCACGGCTAAGACCAGCCATGCTACGCACATTGTAACGAACCATCCTCATTCCTTTCTCACAGACGTCTCAAGCCTCTCGCTATTCTATCGCTATTTCCATGGAAAGTGTTCAGATGAACTACATTCCTTAGTTCCGACCAGTTCTAACCCTTCACGGCCAAGACCAGCCATGCTACGCACATTGTAACGAACCATCCTCATTCCCTTTCTCACAGACGTCTCAAGCTCTCCCGGCTATTCTATCGCCATTTCCATGGAAAGTGTTCAGATGAACTACATTCTTAGTTCCACCAGTTCTAACCCTCACGGCTAAGACCAGCCATGCTACGCACATTGTAATGAACCATCCTCATTCCCTTTCTCAGACGTCTCAAGCCTCTCGCTATTCCAGAGCCGCTATTTCCATGGAAAGTGTCTAGATACGAACTACATTCCTTAGTTCCACCAGTTCTAACCTTCACGGCTAAGACCAGCCATGCTACGCATATTGTAACGAACCATCCTCATTCCTTTCACAGACGTCTCAAGCCTCTCGCTATTCTATCGCTATTTCGGCGGAAAGTGTTCAAGGAACTACATTCCTCAGTTCCACCAGTTCTAACCTTCACGGCTAAGACCAGCCATGCTACGGCGATTGTAACGAACCATCCTCATTCCCTTTCTCATGACGTCTCAAGCCTCTCGCTATTCTATCGCTACTTCCATGGAAAGTGTCTAGATGAACTACATTCTCGTAAGTTCCACCAGTTCTAACCCCGCTTTGCCAAGACCAGCCATGCTACGCACATTGTAACGAACCATCCCTATTCCTTTCTCACAGACGTCTCAAGCTCTTCGCTATTCTATCGCTATTTCCATGGAAAGTGTTCAGATGAATCACATTCCTTAGTTCCACCAGTTCTAACCTTCTACGGCTAAGACCAGCCATGCTACGCACATTGTAACGAACCATCCTCATTCCCCTTTCCACAGACGTCTCAAGCCTCTCGTTATTCTATCGGTTATTTGCATGGAAAGCGTTCAGATGAACTACATTCCTTAGTTCCACCAGTTCTTAACCTTCACGGCTAAGACCAGCCATGCTACGCACATTGTAACGAACCATCCTCATTCTTTTCACAGACATCTCAAGCCTCTCGCTATTCTATCGCTATTTCCATGGGAGCAACCAATGAATTCATTCCTTAGTTCCACCAGTTCTAACCTTCACGGCTAAGACCAGCCATGCTACGCACATTGTACCGAACCATCCTCATTCCCTTTCTCACAGACGTCTCAAGCCTCTCGCTATTCTATCGCTATTTCCCATGGAAAGTGTTCAGATGAACTACACTCCTTAGTTCCACCAGTTTCAACCTTCACGGTTAAGACCAGCCATGCTACGCACATTGTAACGAACCATCCTCATTCCCTTTCTCACAGACGTCTCAAGCCTCTCGCTATTCTATCGCTATTTCCATGGAAAGTGTTCAGATGAACTACATTCCTTAGTTCCACCAGTTCTAACCTCACGGCTAAGACCAGCCATGCTACGCATATTGTAACGAACCATCTCATTCCCTTTCTCACAGACGTCTCAAGCCTCTCGCTATTCTATCGCTATTTCCATGAAAGCGTTCAGATGAACTACATTCCTTAGTTCCACCAGTTCTAACCTTCACGGCTAAGACCAGTCATATGCTACGCACATTGTAACGAACCATCCTCATTCCCTTTCTCACAGACGTCGTAAGCCTCTCGCTATTCGCTCGCTATTTCCATGGAAAGTGTTCAGATGAATCATATTCCTTAGTTCCACCAGTTCTAACCTTCACGGCTAAGACCAGCCATGCTACGCACATTGTAATGAACCATCCTCATTCCCTTTCTCACACGTCGCAAGCCTCTCGCTATTCTATCGCTATTTCATGGAAAGTGTTCAGATGTGGTCCATATTCCCTAGTTTCACCAGTTCTAACTCTTCACGGCTAAGACCAGCCATGCTACGCACATTGTAACGAACCATCCTCATTCCCTTTCTCACAGACGTCGTAAGCCTCTCGCTGTTCTATCGCTATTTCCATGGAAAGTGTTCAGATGAACTACATTCCTTAGTTCCACCAGTTCTAACCTTCACGGCTAAGACCAGCCATGCTACGCACATTGTAACGAACCATCCTCATTCCTTTCACAGACGTCTCAAGCTCCTCGCTATTCTATCGCTATTTCCATGGAAAGCGTCTAGAGCTAATCATATTCCTTAGTTCCACCAGTTCTAACCTTCACGGCTAAGACCAGCCGCGCTACGCACATTGTAACGAACCATCCTCATTCCCTTTCTCACAGACGTCGTAAGCCTCTCGCTATTCTTAGTCGCTATTTCCATGGAAAGTGTTCAGATGAACTACATTCCTTAGTTCCACCGTTCTAACCTTCACGCCAAGACCAGCCATGCTACGCACATTGTAACGAACCATCCTCATTCCCTTTCTCACAGACGTCGTAAGCCTCTCGCTATCTCTATCGCTATTTCCATGGAAAGTGTTCAGATGAACTATATCTTCTAGTTCCACCAGTTCTAACCTTCACGGCTAAGACCAGCCACATGCACATTGTAACGAACCATCCTCCCACTTTCTCACAGACGTCGTGTTTCTCGCTATTCTATCGCTATTTCCAAGTATGTTGTCTAGATGAACTACATTCCTTAGTTCCACCAAAGTCTAACCTTCACGGCTATAACCAGCCATGCTACGCACATTGTAACGAACCATCCTCATTCCCTTTCACAGACGTCTCAAGCCTCTCGCTATTCTTATCGCTGTTTCATGGAAAGTGTTCAGATGAACTACATTCCTTAGTTCCACCAGTTTCGAATCCTTCACGGCTAAGACCAGCCATGCTACGCACATTGTAACGAACCATCCTCATTCCCTTTCTCACAGACGTCGTAAGCCTCTCGCTATTCTATCGCTATTTCCATGGAAAGCGTTCAGATGAACTACACCCTTAGTTCCACCAGTTCTAACCTTCACGGCTAAGACCAGCCATGCTACGCACATTGTAACGAACCATCCTCATTCCTTTCTCACAGACGTCTCAAGCCTCTCGCTATTCTATCGCTATTTCCATGGAAAGCGTTCAGATGAACTACATTCCTTAGTTCCACCAGTTCTAACCTTCACGGCTAAGACCAGCCATGCTATGCACATTGTAACGAACCATCTCATTCCCTTTCTCACAGACGTCGTGTTCCTCGCTATTCTATCGCTATTTCCATGGAAAGTGTTCAGATGAACTACATTCCTTAGTTCCACCAGTTCTAACCTTCACGGCTAAGACCAGTCATGCTACGCACATTGTAACGAACCATCCTCATTCCCTTTCTCACAGACGTCTCAAGCCTCTCGCTATTCTATCGCTATTTCCATGGAGAAAGTGTTCAGATGAACTACATTCCTTAGTTCCACCAGTTCTAACCTTCACGGCTAAGACCAGCCATGCTACGCACATTGTAACGAACCATCCTCATTCCCTTCTCACAGACGTCTCAAGCCTCTCGCTATTCTATCGCTATTTCCATGGAAAGTGTCTGATGAACCACATTCCTTAGTTCCACCAGTTCTAACCTTCACGGCTAAGACCAGCCATGCTACGCACATTGTAACGAACCATCCTCATTCCCTTTCTCACAGACGTCGCAAGCCTCTCGCTATTCTATCGCTATTTCCATGGAAAGTGTTCAGATGAACTACATTCCTTAGTTCCACCAGTTCTAACCTTCACGGCTAAGACCAGCCATGCTACGCACATTGTAACGAACCATCCTCATTCCCTTTCTCACAGACGTCTCAAGCCTCTCAAGCTATTCTATCGCTATTTCCATGTGAAAGTGTTCAGATGAACTACATTCTTAGTTCCACCAGTTCTAACCTTCACGGCTAAGACCATTGGCAAGCATGCACATTGTAACGAACCATCCTCATTCCCTTTCTCACAGACGTCTCAAGCCTCTCGCTATTCTATCACAAGTTTCCACAGAAAGTGTTCAGATGAACTACATTCCTTAGTTCCACCAGTTCTAACCCTTCACGGCTAAGACCAGCCATGCTACGCACATTGTAACGAAACCCATCTTGGCCCCTTTCTCACAGACGTCTCTGCCTCGCTATTCTACTATTTCCATGGAAAGTGTTCAGATGAACTATATTCCTTAGTTCCACCAGTTCTAACCTTCACGGCTAAGACCAGCCATGCTACGCACATTGTAACGAACCATCCTCATTCCCTTTCTCACAGACGTCGTAAGCCTCTCGCTATTCTATCGCTATTTCCATGGAAAGTGTTCAGATGAACTACATTCCTTAGTTCCACCAGTTCTAACCTTCACGGCTAAGACCAGCCATGCTACGCACATTGTAACGAACCATCCTCATTCCCTTTCTCACAGACGTCTCAAGCCTCTCGCTATTCTATCGCTATTTCCATGGAAAGTGTTCAGATGAACTACATTCCTTAGTTCCACCAGTTCTAACCTTCACGGCTAAGACCTTCAGCCATGCTACGCACATTGTAACGAACCATCCTCATTCCCTTTCTCACAGACGTCG
>JBBBDQ010019431.1:0-10522 GCA_037127315.1 Ascarosepion bandense | reverse complement strand
ATGCAAAAAAAAGTTAACAAATTTCATTAACTTTTAAAAGCAAACAAATATTTAAAAATGAAAACTTTATTGAGGATTTAATTTTAGTTTTAACTGAAAGTTAAATAATTATTTTTATTATTTCTAGTAAGTAAATATTTTTATAAAATAGTTGCTTATCACCCCTTCTCTTCATTCACTGTTTAACGTGATGCATAATTTTCTGTATAAAAAATATCTTCCAAAAAATAAATATTCTTTTCTGAAATAATTTAGAAATATTATTGATTTAAAATATAATCAATCTGATTTTAGAAAAAAAAAAAAAATGCATGAAATTAACAATAGAAAGTGGTGACAATTTACCCATCACCCTGTATAAACTTTTTATTGCTTCAATATCGCCGAAAATAAGGAAATTTAACTCATGAAAAGATTTTGTTTTTTTATTGAAATTTACTTCAGTTTCTATACGAATATACTAGTATAATTCCGATTAATTATTCTACTGATTAACAATTAATATCTGCTAATACAGCCATGGGCATTCGATGATTTTACATTTTCTTCACTGGTTACGTCAACAATAATTTTCTTGCCGAAAAAGTTTTTCAAAAACGTGACCAGCGAAAAAGTGAAATTGTTTCCAGCCCAACAAAGCAGAATTTTGTTGGTGAAAGCGTTTTCTAGTTAATTTATTTTAGGCAAAAACAATTCGAAATTTTCTTCACTCAGTTTGAACCTGTATTCTTGCATTTTCTTAAAATCTCCTTTTGCATGTCCGATATATTGCTACTTAGATATCTTGTTGAAATATTACTGGAGCCACATTTATCCAAAGGAAATTGGGTTGAACTTATACAATCTCTTATCCGAAAACTTCGCTATTCCATAAAATGGAGAAATGTTTAAATTTAACAAAAAGGATAGTGAAGACGATATAATATTCTCTTCTGTAGTAAACAAGCATTGCGATGACGGAGATAAGACGGAGAATTCTAACAAACTTGAGAGTGAACCAGAATTGACGCCACAAATTTCAGCTGAGGTATGTCAGAGATGTATGAGCGTAAAAATGACTCGAAAGATATCGACGAGTCTGGCGTCGCTCACATACAGAAAGTACAACAAAAAAACGTTTCACTCCCCACAAAAAAAAAATAAACACACACACAAAACAAACCAATTACTTTACCATAAAATGCCAAATGAAACCTCAGAAGAAACCACGACCCAGTCCATGCTACCACTGTGGAATTCTTGTGCATTGGTACAAAGATTGTCCTTACTGCTATAAGTCTTCTCTGCCGTGCAATAAAGTGGGACATAAAAGTTCGCACTGCAGAACGAAGAAAGAAAACAAAAGCCGAGTGAGAGCTTCTAGAACTGTCCAAGCGGACGGGGAAAATATACGAAAAATACGTACAAGTGGAAATGTTAAACAAAAATATCAGATTACAATTGGATTCTGGACCCGATTTAACCATTATTAACCTACATATATGGAAGAAATTAAACAAGTCGACCATGTTAAGAACAGACAAAATAGCCAGGTCTGTAACAGGATGAAAAGTCACATTTGAGGAGGAGTTCATCACAAATGTGACGTTTAACGGGATGGCCAAGAAATTGAAGATGTTTGTCCTAAAAAATACGGAAAATTAATTCGAACTGACTGGATGCAGAAATTTGACTTCTGTATTTACCGATAAATTTGTTCTGCCGTAGAAAGTGGAAAGTTTATCGACCGAGGCAGAGAAATTAAAGAAAACAAATGTACCTTTTGCATCATTAGAAAGGATAGACAAACAGTTGAATAGACTCCAAAAATCCAGTATATTGGCAAAGGTAGAATATAGTCAGTAGGCTGCACCTACTGTTTAAGTGGAAAAGAATTCGGGAGAGATAATGAGTATGCACTGACTTCTCAGACAGGATTAAATGCCGCGATTAAAGATTATCACTATCCACTCCCTAGTCCAGTAGAAGTATCTACAAAGCTGAACGAAGGAAACATTTTCTTAAAGATAGATTTGAGGGAAGCATACCTACAAATACCAGTAGACGAGGAAAGCTCGAGGTTGTTGTGCATAAACACTCATAGAGGGTTATATGAGTTCCATAGATTAGCATTTGAGATCAAGGTTGCGCCGGCGATATTTCATCAAATAATGGACACAATGCTAGGCGGACTGGATTTCACAATCTCATACCTTGATGATATCCTGATAAATAGCAAAAATATTGAACAACACTGGGAACACGTTCAAGAGGTCTTCACGCGGATACAAAATTACGGCTTTAAGGTAAAGGAAAATAAATGTGACTTCTTTATGAAGGAGATAAAATACCTGGGCCATATTATTGTCAAAGAAGAAGAAAACTAGGACCCAGAAAGAGCCACGGCAATAAAATATGCCGGCTCCAAAAATTATAACACAGTTACAAAGTTTTTTGGGCTTAGTAAATTATTATCAAGAATTTATACCTAAGATGCACAAATTATGCGCACCCATAAACGAATTGTTGAAGGAGGAAAAAGTTTGGGAATGGTCATCCGAATGTCAGAAACTTTCGACAAAATCATTAAGACATCAGATTTCTTTAACGCATTATGATCCAAAATTGAAATAATAGTCGCGAGTGATGCGAGTTCCTATGGTGCTGTGGCATATATACTATAAAATGGCGGATGGAACACTAAAACCCAACGCGCATGCGTCGAGAACGTTATTACCAACCGAAAAAAATTACTCGCAAATCGAAAAGGAAGCGTTGGGGATTATTTTTGCGTTTACGAGATTCCACAGATATATTTACGGCAGATTCTTTATTTTACAGACAGACCAAAAGCCATTACTGACAGTATTTGGATAAAAAAAAAATAAGGCCTACCTGCCTACACTGATAATAGATTACTAAAATGGGGGACGATTCTATTAAATTATAACTTCAAATTAGAGTATCTTCCATCAAACAAAATCGGGTATGCAAACGGTCTTTCGAGACTAGTATTAAAGAAAAGGGAGCCATTAGAAGATTCCTTAATTGCAGCTTTACGATATAAGGAAGATATTAGAACATCATTATTCAGTACGATTCGAGAACTACCTGTCACATTACAGGAAATAAGAAACGAAGCAGTGAATGACGAATTTATAAAGGAAACGAGAACAAAAATTGCAGGACAAGATAAGCATATCCCAAACATTTTTCGTTAGGATATAATGTTCTGCTGTATAATGAAAGAGTAGTAATCCCGAAAACGCTACAAAGGAGAAACCTCAAGGATTTCCAATAGGCCACCCAGGAAAATGAGGATGAAATCGTTAATGCGACGTTATGTGTACTGGCCAAACATGGATCAAGATATTTTGCATATGGTGGACAAATGCAAGGGCTGTTCCTTAGCAGCCAAGGCAACTCCGATCACTGGCAAGCCATGGCCTAAGACAGATTGACCCTGGTCGCAAATCCATGCAGATTTCACAGCTCCATTAGAGGGCTTTTATTACTTGATTGTAGTAGACAGTTACAGCAAATGGCCAGGAGTATTTCGTTGTAGAAAACTCCATTGAGACGACAATAAATTGTCTCCACGAGCTGTTGGCTCGCTTCGGAGTGTAGTGGATTGTCGAGTCACCTTCGATAATGGGATACACGAGCATCTGCGGACTTTCAAGAATTTTGTGAAACCTTTCAGGTGAAAACACATCAAATCTCCGCCGTACCACCCAAGGTCAACCGGCAAGCGGAGAGGTTTGTAGATACACTAAAAATAGCATTACGGAAAGCTTATGGAGTACCAACATTTCTGTTGGTACTCCATTACAACAATTCTTGTAAGTGTATAGAATTACACCGATCGGTACTACGCCATCGGCACTATCGCCGGCGGTGATTTAATGTTCGCTCGAAATATTAGATCGGTAGTCGACAAGTTACCGCTGCAACAGACAAAGCAAATCACCAACATCGTTTGTACCGAAAAGACAATTTCATCCAGGGAAGAAAGTTTTTTGTAAAAATGTTCAAACAACACATCCTATTGGGAGCCAGGTACAGTAGAGAAAAACGGAACGGGAACATGATTTACATAATTCAGGGTCTTTGAAGTTCTCACAAAAGGCATTTAAATCAGATCAGAAAGTGGCTGTTAGAGGATTCAAAGGTCTAACTCAGGAAGAGGAGGAAGTAATGGACACAATATTTGACACATTTGATAGGCAAAAGAACTCAAGCATTTTTCAGAACCACCAAAATCTAGCAAAAAAGAAAATTTACAGAGACTTTGATGATTAATCCGAAGAGGAAAAAATATTAAAATCCTCTGCGAGGTAAAAGCTTGGTAGGGGTGTCATGGGTCCTTACCTGTAACTCCAGAATGAACTCTTAATAACACTATATATATATATACTACGCTCTCTCAAGAGAGACAGAGGATCGAGTTGGTAGTAGTTAACTCCAAACCTGACTGACAGTCATACTAACAACTTCCACATTTTGTATTGTATTTCTTGTTAATATATATTTGTGGTCGTGTTGTACTTTTCGGACCTTAACCTTGGCCATAACACTTACCTTAACTGGACGGTTTGTCTGTCATTTCTATTTCTTTCCACAACTACATGGAATGGCGTACACACAGTCCTTAGACATGTCCTTCTCTTTGGGGGTCTTAATCGCGAGAGGTACCTGCGAAGTGTAGAACCACTTCTGAAGATCGTCCTGATATTCTATAGACCAAAGATACTTTGTATTTTCTCCGATAACCCCTTCACTTAGGGCAGACAGAATGAGGCTGTTTTCTGAGAGTTGTTATCCTCATGTACTTTCCCTTCCGTGTATGTTGGTGTTGTTGTCATGTACCCTGATAAATATTTCGTTGTAGGGTACTGCTTATACTGACCAGTCCTTCTTCGTATGACTCTGGATTGCGGTATACGGATGTCTTGAACCCCACCTCTGTTCAAGTTATTAGTACATCCAAGAATGCCAGTTTGTTGTCACACTCTTTTCCATAGTCAACTGTATGGATGGTTATATTGAGTTCACACGTTCGAGTAGCGTCTGGACCTTCTCCTGGTGTGGCCAGAGTATGAAGATGTCATCAACGTATCTCAGTCATAGAGTTAGCTTTAAAACTGTCGATTCCAATGTTACCTCTTCAAAAAGTATTCAATGTATATGTTAGCCAGTGATGGTGATAATGGGGAGCCCATTGCTAAGCTTTCATCCTGCCGATATAAGTCTGATCCCAGTCCGATGTGTTATTTGCGTGCAGAACGTCAGCATCTCCATCAGGTTGTTTAGTGGAACACTTGTACGTCCCCTTAGGGATGTGTCCGTGGCCAGTCTGTCCCTGACTACTGATAGTACCTTGATGAAAACACACTTACCACATGCAGGCTCACCATCTGGTTGCATTGGAAGTTAGCATCCTTGATAAGTTCCACGAAGTGGGCGGAGTTTCGAATATATGATGGTGACTTTCCCTACCATGGGTCAATTATATCTACAAGGAAGCGACTTACAGGGAGGCACACCGAGCCTAGGCTGATTACAATCGACCTGAGTGGAATACCGTCTTTATGAATCTTAGGTAGACCATACATGTGAGGTAGCTTGCTGTAACTTTGAGACAACTACCTGTATGTCTTAGGCTGGAAGTGATCCTTGTTCTTGCTTAGGACTTAACATACGTCATTTTGTTTTCAAACGTGGTGTCTTTCTTTACCTTGCTATAGCTACCACTTGTAATGAGGTCTTCCAGTTTCTTGGTTTATTCAGTTTTGTCCATCACTACAGTTGCATTGCCTTTATCAGCTGGTATTATGATGGTTTTCCCTTTCCTCTGTAGGGTCCTGATTGCCAGCCCCTCCTCTTCGTGATGTTTGGTTTGGGTGGCTTGGCTTTCTCCAGTGTCTGTCTCACTTTCCATCTTAGCTCATCCGCCTGAGCCTGACGGATGTTCAAGGCTAATTTCTCGATGCGGGCAATGATGTCTAAGTACAAAATGGCAATAAAGATGAGGACAATAGTCCGAATAATATAAATACTGAAAATAATACATTATCTCAAAAATATAGTCAAATACGAGATAGATAGATAGATAGATAGATAGATAGATAGATAGATAGATAGGAACAGATTGATTAGTTTCTGTTTTTTGCTTTATTTATTTCTGTGTTCGTATGAAATGGCGGTTTGATGAGTAATGAAAAAAGGGTTAATGTTTTAAAATACTTAAAATGATTATTTATGTACGTAAATTAATTTTAGTATTTATTCGGATTACCTTTAGGCTAGTATCCATGAAATAGAACCAAAATTTAAGTTCAAAGAAAGCATTTAAATTATTTAAAATATCTTTGTCGGATTTTTGTTTTTAATTCGTGGTGGTACGTATAATTCTATAAGAAACAAACAAGTAATCAAATATTAATTACTAAAAATTTATTAACATTTAATTTTTGAAAGTTGAGTGTATTTAATCGGGATTAAAATCCTGGTAACATTGGCTTATATTTCAAATAGAAAACTAAAAATAATTTATAAGTATTTTCATAATTGCAGAAAAAAGTGAAAGTTGTTTTTGTCGGCGAAATTCTGAAAAATAAATACTTTGGTCAATTTTAAATAATTATAAACCTCCTGACATTGATTTATGTAAAAATACTTTAAAAAGGTGAAACATCAAGTCGTGGGAAAAGAAAAAGAGTCTAATTTCTTATCTGCTTGTTATGCAGTGTTAGAGACACGTAAGACAGTAAACCCGAGCAAAACTGTGAGTTTTCGGTCAAATGTAGATCATGTGGGTCGGAATCCGACAGAATGATAAGATAGATTAAATCAAATGTGTACAGTCCTTATCGTCTGTTTTTAGTTGTGTATAAAGAGTGTTGAGATAATTTAGCTGGTAAAATACAAGTGTCTGGGGATTTCTTATCTCGAATTGTTCCTATTATGTCCTTAAAAGAAAAAGGTGGGGGTGAATATTTTGTTGACGTGGGTTTTACCAACCTAAAAATTTAGTATAGGTCACTGTTTTATTTCAATTAATCTGTTTTACTCAAGTTAACCCAATACAAGGCTTAAGGAGCTACCCAATGCACTCAATGGTTACTGAATGAGATTTATGACATGAATTTAAGATGATGAAGGTGGGAGTGAAGAAGAGACATGGACAAAAATGTCTTTCAATATTACGAGGAATTATTCTTTATTGAAAACATTCATAATATAATTGCGTCGATAGAAATCGATTTATTATTATAATTAAATTTAAAATATTTTCTTGTTTCAATATTTCACAAAACAAGAACTTTACATCACCATGGAAGAGCATTCTTGATTTTCCACGATTTTTATTTGTTTTCTCATGACAAAGATGTTTGCTTAGCAATCATTGGGTTATAACTAACAGTCGCTTGTCATTTCTACTCCGACCAAAGTAAAAATAGAAGCCCACCTTCTGCCGAAATTTCTAAAAGAAACATGTAATATTTATAATCGATTACAGAAAATTAAACTAGCGATGACTAATGGGAAATTTTTATATCTCTAGCGAAACGAAAAAAGTTACATTTATTTGTTTTTACTAGAGATAAGCAATATAAAGAACTTTCAATTAATCATCGATAAGTTATCTCTATATATAAAGACAATCTGTAAGTGTGTGTGTGACTGTTCTCTATGCACACCCACATTTTTTAATCTACGCCATTCAAACTTTCTAGGGACACATATCTACAGGGAAGCCAGGTCGACACATACTTTTTTGAGTTTAATTTCAGCCATTTTGCCTTTCGCACTTTTTGGCCAATGTTTACATTTGCTCCGTAAAACATCTAACATCTTAGATGGTTGCTGAATTACGTCACAGAAATCAAATCACACGTGTCAAACGTGACGAAAATATATTTTATTAAAAAAAAATTAAAAATTGAAAATAATCAGTTATATTTGAATTTTATTCCGACGTTTTAAAAATTCATTTGGTCAACAAAAAAATGTGAATATTTTTCCCCGTAATTTTGAAACAAAGAAATTTTTTTAAAAAGAAAATGTCAAAATAATTTATATATAAGTCTGTCTATCTATCAATCTATCAATCTATCAATCTATCGGACAGTCTGTCTATAAAAGAAGAAAATCTTTTTCTTTTACTTTCAGACAACTTTTCTGTCTGTGGGTTTAATAAGCAGACGATATCAGTCTAATGAATATATAATTCATATACATAATAATTAAGTAATTAATATAATATTAATTAATTAATAAAAAGAAAGGATTGTAATATATATATATATATATATATATATATATATATATATATATATAAACACACACACACATATATATATATATATATTAATAGAATAGAAATTACAAATAACGTCTATATATATATAAATATATATATATGACGATATTTGTAGCTTCTATTGACCTTGTGCCATACTAAGCTATGAGTAGAGAATTAAAAAAAGATTATCTTTTGTTTCTATCATTTTCTTCTTTCAACCAATCTTTCCTCCTCCCTTTCTTTCTTTCTTTCTTTCTTTCTTTCTTTCTTTCCGTTTATCGAATTGCTCTTTACTCTTCTTCCTTCATAATCTCTCTATCTTCTCCTTTCTTTTGTTTATTTTACCCTTTCTTTCTTTACGTTTATCTATTGCTTTTCTCCCTCTCTCTTCCCCTCTCTTTGTTTCTTTTACCCTATCTTTCTTTCCGTTCATTGAATTGCTCTTTTTCCCTTCCTTGATAATCTGTCTATCCTCCCTCCCTTCTCTTTGTTTGTTTGTTTGTTTGTTTGTTTCTTTCTTTCTTTCTTTTGTTTCTTTCTTTCTTTTCCGTTTATTGAATTGCTCTTCTCTTTCCCTTTATCTCTCACTCTCTCTGGGATTTCATTCACCCCTTAGTCCCCCATTCATCTCCTTTTATTGCGATTTTAGATGCCAACTTTTTCTATGGAGGAAATTTTTTATTCTTCAATGAAAATTTTTGCTACTTTTTTTTCTATTTATTTTTATTTTTTATTTATTTATTTATTTATTTTTATTTATTTATTTATTTATTTATTTTCAGATTTTGTGAAGAAAATTTCAAGATGGCGTCGATGAATGAAGAGAAATTTCCCTTGTTCGAATTGCGACCAATTTCTGGAATTGTCCTCGAAGACATTGCCATGTCTTCATTCTTTGTGTCTGTCATGTCTAGATAACCAATCTCAAGCAGCGACACAGGACGATGTGAAATGTCCCCAGTGCTACGCCCTCGTGGAAACACGTAGATCATTTGATACTTTCACCATTTTTGGAGAAGACTGTGACGCGCCAGCACGTGGAATTAACCAAATTGTGCTGCAACTGGTGTTTGGCTGCTGACGACAAGAAATCGACTGGCCAGATTTGGTGCCAGGATTGTAAGAAACATTTCTTCCAGAAAATGCAGAAGAAAACACAGTCAGTTCAAACCAGAACACAAACCCAGAGACGTGGGCGACACAAGTGTCGAGGGTGGAGGCCGGGGTCGTGAGGTCGGACGAGTGTCGCTCGCACTGCAAACCGAAGGACGCCTTTTTGTGATCGGTGCAACGTGTGTTTCTGTGACGCGTGTTACGTTGATCACATGACCGCCTCCCCCAAGTGTTCCCCCAAGCCTTTGTCTGTGAGGGAGGAGGCATCGAAGGAGAAAATGCGCAGCCCCACCCTAGAGGAGGAACTCGAGGATTTCGAAACCGGGTCAGTATGATGGGAACATGGAGACGAGGCAATCCATTGCAAAATTGCCAACGGATTGCGACGCGAAATGTGTTTCGAAATGTGGGATGAGTTTGAGGCGTTGTTTGAAGAGACACGTGACCGGCTTGGTGAGCTGTGCAATAACAGGAGAGAGGCGACGTCCGTCCAGCTAGAAAATGGCGGTTCTCTCAAAAAGGAAGGCGACGACCTTTTGAAGAAGGTCAAGATTTGGTGCCGTCAAGCGTGTCATTCGAGGACGACGCCCAAGACGACGACGTCCTTTGTGGGTTGAGGTTGCTGAGAGCGGAGCTTAGATCGCGTTCTACAATCGTTTGTCCCCCACGAAAAGCGGAATTGACGGTGACATTCCCAAAAATGGTGTCACGATTCCCTGAGTCTTTGAGAAAAGAAGTAATTGAATTGACGATGAAGTTGAAACATCCGGGTATTTCCAACCCGGAAAGCTGTTCGACTATATGAGTGAGCTACAAAAAGAATACCGTCTGGTGGATTCGAACCTGGAGAGTATTTTCTCGATTCTCGCCACCGACGAAGACGATCATGTCTTTGTCTGCGATTTTCTCGACGATTCTGAAGAAAGAATTCGATCATTCTGGGGAATTGGTTGGCCGATGTGAATTGACGGACGGAGAAGAGGAATTCCGACCCACGGACATTTGTCGTCTTTCCGATGACATTTTCTGTCGTTTGTTGTCCTGGGGGTCCGCCTTTGGGGGAAGACTTTTCATTTTGGGGAGAAAAAACACCCACCATTTTTAGAAATAGAAAATAATTGA